>MJUU01019091.1:0-12060 GCA_002080025.1 Modiolus philippinarum
CATATATAGTAACAATAAAACTTAAAATATGGTGTTTGGTGATTTTTCTATTTTGCAAAATTCCAAGATTTTATAATGTTTCTTTACTTTTGAGGGTTTATTTCCTTGTAGTTAAATATATTGTGGATTTTTGCATTATTGGATGCAATAAATAATCTTTAATTTTTACAATAAATAATGCTGAAAAATCTTATTTCAAAGAGAGGTAATTTGAAACTGATGTTTCAAAAAATATGGCTCGTTCCGCCAAGGGTGAAGAGGAGAGGAGCGGATTGTAACCCTTGGCTAGCAAAAATGGTCCCTTGTGTTACTTTAAATGTCAATTGTGATCCATTGTGTTATTGTCTGTATAATGTTTCAAAAACCTTTACTATTGTGAATAAAGACATGTGTTCCTGTCTGTATAATGTTTCAAAAACCTTTACTATTGTGAATAAAGACATGTGTTTCTGTCTGTATAATGTTTCAAAAACCTTTACTATTGTGAATAAAGACATGGGTTTCCAAAGAGATGAACTAGATGAGTATTGTGCACGGGGATGATTTTTTTTCTTCCTTTCAAACATGGTTGCTTAGAATCAACTTGTCGCCCCTGATTTTACGAATTCGGTCACTAGTGTTACGTAACACAAGGGATATATTCATTACTAAATACTATATTATTCACATTGTATGTTCCCTTGTGCAATTGGTCAGCTTGTTCTGCAAAGCAAATTACTAAAAACAAATACTGGTCACAAGCTGTGCTAAATAAATATGAAGAATGATAGAAAATGCAGTAACAACAGGGACATAATAAAAATTACGGTGTTACCCTGCATACCTTAGAGGTAGATTTTTAGGCTTGAACAGCATCATAGTGCCTAATGGAATACCCAATACTTCAAAGATGAAGTAGTACTTCAGGAAGGTACCTACTTAATCATTAAGAGAGATAATCCTTACTTACTGGTTGAATTACACGGTTACAGTTACACAAGGGACACGACCAAAAGCACACACGTTTTCCTGTATTTTTTTTCATAGAATATGTACGTGTTTAATTTCGTTTGTGTGTTATTTTAAATGGAATTATTTGAATAAAAATAAATGTTGAAATTTGGAATCTTAATTTTATTTTTGTTTTAAGATATCTTGATATATCTTTGCTATCACGGTGAAATCAAAAACAGATTTTACCAAATTGCCACTTTTGAAGCCAAATCAAACAAAGAATTAGACATTAAGGGGTTATTTTTGTATTACAAATTACTCCATACATTACCAATATACATGCATCCTGAAAATTTCAAAAAGTGAAAAAATACCCTATATCACGCATACAACCGAATAACACAATTATATCGACAATTATTGAGAATGACCAATAACAGAGACTTAAAAAAACGTGACACAAAATCAATATTATACCATATTGATGTATTACAGGTTAAAACTTGATGCAGAGCATCAAGTCGCCGAAAAAATATTTTGGCAACTGATTTTGAGTGAAATAATTTGTAGAGTTGATTTCTTTTGCAATTTATATTGATCTCAAAATCATACAATTGTAGATTTATTCCTATATGAACTAGAGCAATCCTAAACTTAAACCAGCAAGTGGAACCTGACTTCTAACTGCAGTTTTATAATTGCTAATTGTTTAATCTGTCATCAGATACTCAAGTTAACACCATAAGAGAACATTTTCACAGATCAGTTGATTTTTAGTAGCAGGGATATTTGCCTTCAAAGTATTAATTTCAGATCAGTAGGATTCTTCCTCTATAAAATAAAATTGTGCATGTATCCAACTTTCAATAAAATTCATCCAGGGGACTTAAAAATAATATTTTTCAAAAAGACCTTTTGCGTTGGAGATGTAAACCTCTGACATTTTAACCTAAAAATTAAAAAGGTTCTTCCACTATCCAGTCTCCTCATTGTACTTCAATTTCATGTAAAACATAATTTGGAAGTTAATCCATTACAAAAAAATACTTGAAATCGTGAATATATGGAATACTGAATAGCGAAAATACTCGGTCTCAATTCTTGAAATTCTTGAACTATCTTAAACCTTCCTATTATAAAGTCCATGTCGCCTAAACAATATATATTAAGCACATTGTCCATAGACAAAAAAGACTTTTTCAAAACCCATCGTCAATAAGGATTTTACAAGAATAGGTAATGAAGGGATTTGGAATAAATGCACATGAGACAAAGATTCTACAAAAACATGTAAACCAAAGCAATGGAACAACACTTTTATTGTTGTTCTTCATCTTGAAGTCACCATGAAGCCTTCATAGTAAGTTCAAGACGGCACCTAGCACCGGTTTGTGCGGAATTCATTGCTAATTGTCGATCAACTTCACATCCATGCTCATTATTTTCAAGTTATTTGAATGGTCAGTATTGTAAAAACTACAAAAACACAATTTTCATTGTCCTTTGAGTGTCTGCGCACTGTTATACATTGCACTGTCAATTTGCTACAAGCAAAATGCATTGTCGATGAGATATCACTTATTCAACAGAATAAAATGCGTTACAGAAGGGATGCCAAATAACCAAGGCTGTTTATAAGTTCCAAAAACTCATTTCACAGTGTAATGACAAGTCTGTGGCCAGTGGTCGCATATTATTGTATTTCGGAATTACGGGAATAATATAATTAATATTTCACTATCACATGGAATTGCTATTTCCAAAGAATAGTTCACCTTATATACACGAATCCGATGTTAGCAATCACCAAAGGTCAACACGATGACGCCAAAACTGAATTCGGTCTCTTTATATACTCACGGACGAGTCTATTGTTATGCAATGGATGGTCAGAATATTAAGAGTTAAATATTATTTTTGATGGACGATTTGTTATTTCGGTTCTCAAAAGAAAGCAGAAATAGTAATAACTCCGTAAATACAAATCCAAGTTTTTTTCCCACAATATAGATACTCTTTATAAAGATGTTTCGTTACTTTAGGAACTTGAAGTATGGGAAAGAGTTCCACATAAAACCCCTTTGTGAGACGAAATAAGAAGAGCATTATACTCTTGAGGTACAGAAAGGAACCCCTGTCTCTGAATGTAGGGTACACCAAGTTTTGAACAGGTTACCGCAGTATAATATGAACCTCGAAGGCATTTTCTTTCACAACAGTACAATAGTTTCCCAGACGTTGTATATTATTCAGTCTGAAATCCGGTGATATTTAAACAATAGAATATGAACTCTCGTTTGGAAAAGATAAAAATATCGATTGCTATGTTTAACTCGTTGTTAGGACCTGATAAAAGTTACTTATAATATGAAATACTCTGTTATGTTCATGTGACGTATCTTAATATTGACAAATGACATTTTTAAAAGATTTTGATATTTCTTGCATATTTTCATGAAAAATGAGATTTCCAGGAATATATCTGGTTCCAAAGAATTTTGAAACTAGTATTTCTTTATAACAAAATTTTCAGGATCTTGTTAAATTTGCATCTTGTTAAATAAATTTCAAAGGTTTAAAAACTCGGCAAGCCTCGTTTTCAAAAATTTATTTTACTCGATGTGAGAAATTTCATAATCAACTTAGTTTTCGTTGTAGAAACTATGTATATAAATGACCATTTGTACCTCGCAACTGTCCAGTTTACATAAACAAAATCGAGTTTTACTCACTTAGCACATGGGGTCTTTGAATGGGCTTTAACTGAAGGCACGCCCCTTTCCTTGACTGAGCCACAGACTTATTATACATAGATCGTACACTCCCTAAATGCCCCACAGTGCTTCCCGCGATCTCCTTTGAAGAATCCAAGGCACGGCACAGATGCCGAGCGTTTTTATGTCACATCATATTCGCCGACATCCTTTCTCTGGAGAGAATGATTATCGAGGATATTCTATCAGTGATGAACGAGTTTTAACTACACCTAGTTTACCTGTTGTAATTTACATACATGATATAACTATCTTGAATCGTCACAAAGCACTGAACCTGTGAGGAAAACAGCGGTAAAAATCGACCAAGAAATGACAAAGTTAAAGTCCGCAGAAAACTAGATATGGATGTTGCAGGTATCTTGATTTAACCTGTAATATTGCAGTCGGCGGACACCGGCAGATCATACGAGTTATATCATATAAAACTACAAACTTCAATGTTTCTGCTGGTATTTCAGACTTGCGGGCCGAAAGGGCCGAATTTAGTCATAAAGAGTTAAACACTTCGCATCGAAAGAGTCTAGCCCAGGTATAATGACCGAAAAGAGCAGTTTTCTAATGCAAAATGCAAAATGTGGTAAAATATAAGAATCAGATTTTAGTTAATATTAGATCACTTATTTATTTTTCAAATTTAACGCGTTTTTCTAATTGAAGAATATACTTTCAAAATTTTAGAAATTTCGAAACAATGGTAAATATGGAAAGTGCTAAAATGACCGACAATTGAAACCAAACTGCAAGGAAATATTGAAGTGTCTGGAGTGCACTATCTATGTATTGAACCAATGAAATCTTGTGTTGATGATTACTCTTTGAGATCGTGGGTATAAAAGGGAAATGGCGCTGTTTCGAGACGATATAATTTTGCCTGGCAACATAGAATGCATTTTGGATCTCAACGTTGCTTATGCAAGAATCGTCACTAAATAGGGTCTGTAATCGTTTCATTTTGGTACTTCCGGGACCAAAACTTGTACCCGGAAGTTGCATTTTAAACAAAAAACTATGACGTTTAAATTAGGACGTCATAATCCTGCAACGTCATAATTTGGCGGGAAACGTTTTCAAATTGCAATTTTATCACGATTTCTCGGTGTCACATGACGAGACTTACAGACCCTATTGACTTATAAATAAAGTATGTTAAAAAATTTATCTGTACATATAATCTTGTCTGGGTACATGCATTTTTACGCCCGATAGCAATTGATTTTGACTAGTCTGTCCATTGAATAATTTCATCATGACAGTGAATTATGTAAGGATTTCGCATATTGTCTCTTCTTGGAGGCAATTTTCATTACTTTTTAACTACAAAGTCAGGATGTGGGAATTGAATGACGTTTTCACTAAACATTGTATTTGTTTATTTCTTTTGAAATCTTGACATTTTGTCGATTTTTAATTTTCGTCACCATGCTCTTAAATTTGTTCCAAAAACTATATAAACACAAAAGAGTTTTTCTAGAGGGGAGATAATTTTATACCACTAGATTTCCCGCTGTATTGTTTTCTAATTTCCTCCAAATCCGTACCTTGTTAAAGTAAAAAGCATGCAACATATAACAATTTTGTCTCATTTTTAGCTCACCTGGCCTAAAAGGCCATGTGAGCTTTTGCCATCACTATGCGTCCGTTGTCCAGCGTCCGTCGTCCGTCCGTCAGTCTGTCAACAATTTCAAAAATCTTCTCCTCTGAAACCACTGGGCAAAATATAACCAAACTTGGCCTGAATCATCACCAGAGTATGGCTTCTCAAAATTGCGTTCGATTAGGTGGTAGGTCAAACAACATGGCCGCCGTTGCTAAAAATAGAACATAGGGGTAAATTGCAGTTTTTGGCCAATAACTCAAAAACCGTTACAGATATTTAAAATCTGACATGTGTAAAAATAATCAGCATGATGAGATCTACCTGCTGTGCAATTTTGAAGAAAATCTGAAAACCCATCTCGGAGTTATAGCCCTTTTTCCGTAAAATTTTCAAAAGTGCATTTTTTATTTTTTATTTCAAAAAGAGTAACAGATAGAGGTCAAGTGTAAATAGCAGAAATGTTCATCATATCAAGATCTACCCATCCTGAAATTTTGAAGAAAATCCAAAAACCCTTGTAGGAGTTATTGCCCTTTTTTCACAGAATTTTCAAAATTGTCATATTTTTCGTCTTTTATTTCCAAAACTAAAGAAGATGAAGGTTCAGTATAAATTGATAAAATGTTTGCCATGCAATGGCGACTTTAAAACTGGTGTTGAAAATTGTTCGTTGACCACCGTTTTCAAAATGGGCGCTAGAAAAAAGCGGGAAATACAACATTGTCCGATTTCAATGAAATTTGGTTTCCAAATAGATATTGATGTTGCGACTTCAAAACCGGTGTTGAAAATTGTTTGTTTACAGATGCCAAAAAAGGCGGGAAAATTCAACATTGTCCGATTTCAATGAAATTTGGTTTCCAAATAGATATTGATGTTGCGAGTTCAAAACTGATGTTGAAAATTGTTCGTTGACTGCCATTTTCAAAATGGCCGCCAAAAAAGATGGGAATATTCAACATTGTCCGATTTCAATGAAATTTGGTTTCCAAATAGGTAGTGATGTCGCAACTTCAAAACTGATCTTGAAAATTGTTCGCTGACGGCAATTTTCAAAATGGCTGCAAAAAAATGTGGGAAAATTCACATTGTCCGATTTCAATAAAATTTGGTTTCCAAATAGATATTGATGTTGCGACTTCAAAACCAATGTTGAAAATTGTTCATTGACCTCCATTTACAAAACGATGTCTCGACTTCAAAACTGGTGTTGAAAGTGGTCCTTAGCAAAAATTTTTTTGTCAAAAAAGCCCAACAAAGAAATATAGTAAAACATTATCAGACTTTAAATTCAGTTCAAAATGTGTTGTTCAAGCTACCAAATTTGAGAGACTGAAGATCAACTTTATAACTTACAATGTTAGCTTGATTGTGGCAACTGAAAGCCAGGTGAGCGATACGGGCTCCTAGGAGCCTCTGGTTTATTAAACTGTTTTGGCTTTCTTTTTTCTTCAGAAGATCAAGATCCCATCCAAGGCACCTGTGAAAGAAAAAAATCACAAAGTATTTATTTTAACAATTCTACACTTTCGACCGCCTCAAAAGGTTTCTGAATTTTTTTTTCAAGAATTCTTTTTGGATGGGTCAAGCACGGGTTCACTTTTGCAGATTTGCTGTGATGTTGTAAATTGGCAGTAAATTTTTTCTTGCTTTTGTAGATAAACTACCTAAGATTTGTCAAATTATTGAAAAAAAATTAAAAATTGAACCGGGTCAAAATCACATAAGGATCCTACATTAGATATATGGATAATTTATTTCATAAACAAGTTGTGTTCTTCCAAATTCCGAAAATCAAATTGTGTATTTCTTAAGAATGAAAAACATGCAGCCAAAGTGTTACTATGTTAGATTCAATACCCTAACAGAAAACGTTGGTGATCCATCATCTGATTTATGAACGATTTCACACCCGTGTATTAATATTCCTAGTCTTTCACCACCTTTCTATCTTGAACAAATATTCAGATTACATACTTCTAGAAAAAGGTCATTTATTGAAGAGTGTCGTTTGCCTAGACATTACACTAATTTTATTGGAATCAAATGGCATTCAGAAGAACATCATACAGATAGAAGAACCAAAGTGTCTCACTGGGATATTTTTTTCATTTCTTACCCTCGCTGCGAAGAAAACTGGTGCATTCCACTTTTATTCTGTTAGATAAAATACCGAGCCTACAACAATAACAACATTGCAGATACGGGGGGGGCGTGATACTATCCCAAAAAGGATTAAAGTTGTGTCTTGTCGTCTGAGCATACGACTGATGATAACCGGAAGCGTTGGATGTTCATACCTACATTTTACAGGAGTTCCAATTCAGTGAAAGATAACAACAACTTTTGGAAAGGGTTGTAAGCGTGAAGTAGCAGTTGCCTCTTTGAATAATCTGAGTGCAGTTTTCAAAAGGTACACACCAGGAATGGGTCCTGGGAAACACACAAAACATTAGCCTGTAATCGGAGTAAAGACAGACTCTTTCGAGTGTTTGTAATATTGTTTCCCGTCTTTGAAACAAGAAAGAAAAAAATAATGTTTCATACTATGAGGCAGGAGTGGTTGCTATTTGTTAAAGGCCTCATGGTGACTTCAAGATGAAGAACAACAATGAAAGCGTTGTTCCATTTGCTTAATCTTACAATGTATCAATACGGATTTTGTCCAATGTACATTTACTCCATATCCTTTTATTTGTTCATTCATTTCATTTTTAAACATATTGTTCCATGTATATGTACTTTTAACTTTAATGATTCATTTAGATATATTCATTAAAAATTAAGATATGGTGTTTGTTTCAACTGTAACCTCTAGATGAATATTATTCTATTTCTAGGGCATAGAATGTCCTGGTTGAGACTGATTTATACCCTTTCTTTCATTTTAAATGATTTCCGACTTTTTTAAACATGCTGGATGTCACGTCTGCTTTTTCTCGAAGCGGATTGATGCAATCCGAGGTGTTCCAATCTATGATGTCACATTCTGAATTGGGTGCGATACGTTTTATGCGAACTGACAATTATGAAGCTTATATAATCAATACACAAAATTAGGCACAATGGTAAGAGAATAACATATGATACTGCTCTTTTGAAAAAGAAAGAAGAAACCTAGAACCTGTTCACATAAGAGTTGAAGCAAAGGTTCGAAACACTAAAGAAACACGAGAACCATTTGGAGAAGTTAACGTACACAGAAAGCTGAAAACATCTTCAGAGAAAAGAGAACGTAAGGATTGTATAAGTGAAGAAACATGGAAAGTTCTAGATGGAAGGAAAAGAATGATGGGCCAAGTAAACAACGCACGCTCTGTCAGTATCCGTGCTATAAAACAACAAAAGTATAGCGAAAAGGATAAGGAGGTGAAGGGAAATTTGTGTTCATACAAGCGTAAGATGATAAACAGGATTGCTGAGGATGCTGAATGTGCAGCAAAAAGAAACGATATGGGAACTCTGTACAAGATTAATAAAGAGCATTGTAATAAGAAGAGACAGTCAGCAATAGGAGGGAGAGACAAGAACGGTAAACTATTTACAGTGGAACACTTCAAATACTTCAAAGATGGGAGGAACACTTTCCGGAAGTCTTGAACATTTAGACAAAGCTGAATGGAGTAGAAAGTCGGACAACTAATTTAACATTAACAACGTCGAAATTTAAAAAAAAATAGATGCTGGTCCCTTTACGAAATAACAAAATACCAAAGTTACTGAAAGGAGAGAGTGATGGCAATAAAGCAGTTAAAAAGCAATATAGCAGCTGGCTTAGAATCTTCCCCATGAACAACTGAAATCACGGCTGAAAGATATAATTCATAGATGTTTCTCCCGCAAGAACGACGAACAAAGATATGAGTACATTGTTATAGGCAGATAACAAGCATACTTTGTGAAATACGACTCAGAATCACAGAAAAAATATACAGAGGAAGAAGTGATTAAAATGTTAAAGTTTCTGATCGACAATATATTTGTCCAGTTTGGAGGACTTGTCTTTCAACAGACTATCGGAATTCCAATGAGCACAAACTGTGCACCTCTTTTAGCCGATCTATTTCTCCACTCATATGAAGCTGAATTCATCGAAGGGCTTCTTCAAAATAAAGATAAAAACTGGCCCAGTCCTTTAATTTCAGCTTCCGTTATATAGATGATGTTTTATCACTAAACAATCCTCGCTTTGGTGATTTTCTTCATCTTATCTATCCAAAAGAGCTAGAAATTCAGGATACTACAGATACTTCCACATCAGCCTCGTTCCTTGACCTTCATCTTGAAATTGACAAAAGAGGTACACTACAAACTAGGCTATATGACAAACACGATGACTTCACTTTTCCAATAGTCAACTTCCCCTTTCTTTGTAGCAACATTCCAAAAGCACCAGCATACGGAGTTTACATCTCCTAACTCATTCGCTACTCAAGGGCCTGTGGTCGATACAGTGACTACCTTGGTAGAGCTCGGTTGCTTACAAATAGGCTACTTAAGCAAGGGTATGTTGCCCATAACTTGAGGTCATCACTACAGAAGTTTTACGGTCGACGTCACGATCTTGTGGACCGCTATGAGATATCTGTTTCCCAGATGACACCAGATCTTTCTCTTTGCCACTAAAATTTGATTTTCCTCTACCGGATTTGACTTTACTACCGGTGTTGACATGTTCAACACGGCGGGTGTCTTATAAGAAGCAGGAGATGCTTACTCTACCGGTGCACCTAAACTCACCCATGGTTTTTATTGGGTCCGTGTTGTTCATTTTTGTATATGTGCGTGTCTTCATTTTCTTTTCTGTGCCGTGGTCATGTTATGTCTTCGTTTCTTTGTTTTTCCGACGTTGCCATTGTCCTTGGATTGTTCTTTTCAGACTGACGGTTCGGTTCTCACTTACTTTAGACAAAATCAACGGGAAAATTTAAAAGCTGGGAGTGACATAACATTCAAGAAGTTGCAGAACATATTTGAAGATGTAAAAAGAACCATCAGTATGCCAGACAATTGGAAGACGCCATTTATTACCAAAATACCAAGGAAGGGAGACCTTACCAAATGTGCTAACAGAAGGGGAATATCACTGCTTCGCGTACCTGGCAAGTATTCTGCAGAAATCATGACAGGATTGGATGAAAAGCTGAGAAATGAACAAACAGCATATAGAAGGACAACTGAACAGTTTTTTTAATCTCGAACAGTGCATTGGATAGCGGGCACCACTGTGCATTAACTTTATCGACTTCCGTAAAGCTTCAACAGCATTGATGGAGAGATGATCTGAAAAATCCTTAAGCCAATTTTTTGCAGTCGCAAATTTCTTGTCTGAGGTCGTCAAGCAGATGTATATGGGAAGCAGCAGCTGTGTCATCAATAACGGAAAGACCAAAGAGAGGTTCCCAGTCAAAATTGGAGTATGTCAGGGTTGCGTGATGTCGGGATTTCTATTCATCATTGCTCTGGGTTGGATAATGAGGAGAAAAAAAAACTAGCGGGAAAAACAAGTACCAGATAGAAGTTAATCACCCAGTTTGAAGACATATTTTTTTTATCATTTAATAATTTTATTCAGATAATGTCATCAACATATACATATTAATGATATTTTAAGGAAAGACATCAACATATAAGGTTTATATTCATCACCATAACAATATAAATTTCATATTTACCATTCTGTGCCTAATTGCTCAACAAAATATTTAGTCTGTTCTGTAGAGAGCTTTTTTTCAAAGTTAAGTTCATTAATCAAAAAATTTAGACCTGCTGTTACATTAGGTAACAGTTTTTTTAGTTTACATATATAAATAAAGTATTTAAGACATAATAAACAGTAATTAATGATTGAAAGAAAATTTGATGTGTAATTAACACAGCCCAAAAGGATATCCTTTTCACCGAGAGGCAGATCCAACCCAACTTTATTTTTTATTACATTACTAACAGATAACCAAAAGTTTCGAGAAAATCTACAGTTACAATAGAAATGGAGATATGTTTCTTTGGTTTCCTCACAAAAAGAACACAGTTCTGTTTCAGATAATTTGCATTTATAAAGGAAGGAATTTAAAGGAAGAATTCTGTGAAATAATTTGTACTGAAACATAATAAGCCTATTATTTTTGGATGTTTGAAAAGATAGTAAATAGTACTGATTCCATTCATCAATAGGTATATCTAGTTCAGTTGACCATTTGTCTTGTGCTTTTACTGGCAACATCTTTATGTGACTAATATAAAAATCATAGAAGATTTTTGAGCATTTAGAGATATTTTTCACAACAGTGAAATATTTATTTTTTATCACTTCAAGTTTTTGAGAATTTTTTATCATTTCTTTCCATTCAACTGGAATGGCACTAATTATACCATAAAATTCTGTAAAAGTACATGTAATATCATAAGTATTTTTAAAATCTGTAAAAGACATTATAAGATCATTATTATCTAATAAATCATTAATATAAAATACACCATTTCTGCACCAACTTTGTATAAACACATGCCTATTATTTACTTGTATTTTTGAATTGAACCATATAGATTGACTCAGAATATCCTCAATTGTTTGAGGTTCTGAAGGAAGTAGACTAGCATAATTTTGTAGCACATCCCTCCAAAATGGGTTTAATTTTTTGGCTACACAGGTAGCAATATTCTTCCCTCCCAAAAAGATTTTATCACCACCATATTTTTGTAGAGTGTCGAATAGAAGAGTTTTCCATTGAGAATGGTTCAAAGGGTCTAATA
>MJUU01019091.1:12127-28828 GCA_002080025.1 Modiolus philippinarum
CCACCTTCACTTAAGTCGCTTATTAAAACATCACGCTTTATTTTATCTCTTTTACCACTCCAAAGAAAATTGAAAAAAATGCCCTGAATTTCATTGAGAAATTCTGTCGAAGGATTCTCAAGAACAGATAGGGGATGGACCAGTATGGGTAATGCCAAAGATTTTATCACAGTAATTTTACCGAGAAGAGACAAATTCCTGCAAGTCCAGTCTTTAAGAACCTGATTAACTTTGTTAACAGCTTCAATCAAATTTTGATGTGTTTTATTTTCAGCAAACAAATCAAATTGAATACCTAAAAGTTTAAATTTACCATTATGTACCCACAAAAATCGCTTGTCATGTAAAAATTCCTCCCCACATCCCTTTTTTGAACCAATCCAAATAAGTTGTGTCTTGTCAAAATTAGCTCTCAAGCCAGCACATTCAGAGAAACTTTGTAAAATTTTAAAAACTTCATCTAATGAGGTCTCATCATCATCAAGTGTTAAACTTGAATCATCCGCATATTGACTTAGCAGATATTCGGAATTATTAACTTTAATACCAGAAATATTCGGATTATTTTTTATAGCTGCACTCAAAAGCTCAAGTACCAAAATAAAAATATAAGGTGACAGAGCATCCCCTTGGCGAACACCTCGTTGAAGATTAAAGAATTCTGAACAGTGTCCATTATTTATAATACAACTAGAAATGTTTGAGTAGAAACTGGTTTTATCCTATTTGCTATTGTAGATAATGCTATTTTTACATCTACATTTAGAAGTGTAATTGGTCTCCAATTTTTTAAGTAATATTTACATTTACCCGCTTTGGGAATACAAGTAACTATACCCTGCCTTTGTGAAACTGAAAATTCACCCATTTTATAGCTATAATTAAAAGACCTTATTAAGAATTCTTTAATATCGTTCCAGAAAAATTTGTAAAATTCAACAGTATAACCATCATACCCTGGGGATTTGGAATTCTTCATTCTTTTTAAAGAAAGAAGGCATTCTTCTACAGACAAATCACCCTCACAGCTTCCTATTTGATCATCAGTTAATTTTTTCAAAAAGTCATTATTTTCATCAAAAAAATGATTCGTGTGTTTCAGAGAAAACAGGGTTTGACGAAGTATAAAGTGTTTTATAAAAATTAACTTGTTCCTTCAGAATCAAATTAATATCACTAATTTCTGATTTATCTTCAAGAATTAATTTTGGAATTATTTTTTCTGTATAATGTCGTTTCTCTAGGTTACAGAAATATTTTGTACAACGCTCACCTTCTGCTTGCCATCTGGCTTTTGCTCTGGCAATAATACCATTTGTTTTTTCCTGCCTAATAGTAATTAACTCTTGTATTTTGACTTATATTTTGCAGACGATATCGACCCATTTAGTAACACCAACATATGCAAGTAGACTATGCGGAAACCAAAAAAGGTTGATTCTCAAAATCGACACAGGAAAGACCGAGGAGTTGAGATTAAACCACAAAGACAATAACCCTATTAAGATGTTGGGCATGTTGGGTGTTTTAAATACCTTGGAGCCATCTTAAACAAGACAAGAGTATGAAAACAGGACCTCCAACACAGGATCAGTCTTTCAAAAAATGTCTTTGCCATGTTTAGTGCACTTTTGATGTCTCCTAAGTACAGCAAAAAGACAAAGATACGAGCGTTTGACAGGAATGTGATGTCTGTGCTACTTTATGGAGCCGAAATGAGGAAATTGAATAAATACTATATCACCAGGCTGGAAACATATCAGAGAAAATGCTTGAAGAGAATTCTCCGTTTATTCTGGCCCATGAAGATCAGTAACGTAGAACTTTATTGCCAAACAAGAACATCAACGGTTGGGGAGATTGTTAGGACCAGGATTGAACCTTGTCTAGGGAAACCACATGACAACTGTTACTGTCAAGTAACATTTATTTTTTCATTTTAGTGCTTTATTTATTTATGAAGGATTGCTAACAGACCGAAGGCTACGAGTAGCTCTCCTCAAAGTATCATTGACCTGGAGACTTGAGAGAGCAAGAGAGGTCTCCCAAGAATAATTTGCAGAAGCAGAAAGGAAAGATCACTGATTGCAGACATGGAGTGAAACAGACTCAGTGGCAAGAGAGAGAGAAAGATGGAAGAGGATGCTATCGGGCTTAATGAGACGCCCATGGCTCGTAGAGTAAAGGTAGGTAGGTTCGGTAGTCTGTAGTATGTGAAACGGATGTTCCATTCTGTACGGGGGTGAAATTCAATGATGCTGATAAATGTTAGATATCACCTACTGTATCATATACTCCATGCAAAACAAATGAATGTATCTTGTGCAGAAACATTATCAATATTATTCATACTTGCTACGTCAAAAGAAAATGGATGTTTACCCACTCCCATTTGTAGAATTAATTTACAACGGGCAAGTTTGATTCTTTTAATAATTAGACTATTTTATCCCGCACTTTCGAAGAAAGTTCGGGATATTATTGTCTTCGTCTGTCTGTATGTCCATCTGTCCATCAGTCCGCCTGTCACACTTTTTTGTTACTACAACTTTTCCTACATTTGCGGATTAAGGAATCTAATTTTGGTATAGAATTCTTGCATGTAGTCTGTAGATGCGTTATAAGCTTTCTGATTTTGATATTGGCCAAAATGTCAATTTTGACACATATGCTGCATGTCACATGAATCCTCCTACATTTTTAAATTTAGAGATTTAATTTTTGTTGTAGAATTGCTGTAAATACGCAATAAGCTTTCGATTTTTTTTTTATCTTTATCTTGGTGCAAACAGAGGTCCACAAAGATGTCGATTTTGACAAAGGAACAAAGAAGTAGATTTTGACACATGCGGCATATGACGCAAATTCCTCCTACATTTTTGGATTTAGGAATTAATTTCTATGCATAAGTGTTGCATATATTCTGTGGATGCACCGTAAGCTTTCAGAATTTTAGGTAAAGAACACGTTAAAGTATGAGACAAGAAATGTGTTTAGGAAAACGTTTAGGCCCTACAAATGTAAACACATTTCTTACTGTATAAGTTTTTAATTATGAGTGAACAGGTTCTGCATAGTCCTTACTGTTTGCAAGCTATAAGGGATTAAAAGAGCGAGTTTTAATTTTCTCCAATTTCTGTCAAGCTTACTACTGTATCTAGCTCTTCTCTGTGTCCACATTCATGCTGTCTTCGGCGTAGCCTTTATTAGGATAGAGATAGGTAGTCGTGTCTAGGAAAGCTAGATTTCCTACAAAGCATTACGTTGATCATGGAATGAAGCTCTACCTATGCCCCCACTAAGGGTTGATCTAACTTCTGTGACCTTTGACCTGACAAAGTTCGTCTTACATATTTCCAAAGTTTTTGCATAGGTTTAAGATACACAGACAACAAAAAAAATATGGCTCCTATACTTGATCAGATCATCTGGTGACATAAGAATGTTTCTTGACTAGATGAGCAATACTATTACAGCAATAAATTGATTGATTGATTAATTGATTGATTGATTGATTGATTGATTAGTTAGAGTTTAACGTCCAGTGAGCAATATTTCAGCAAGTTAATCAATTAAAAAAAAATTAGTAAGAGAAGAAAGAAGCAAAGGTGGAAGGGACAACCGGGACAACGAGTATTGATTGCCACTAGAAAAGGGGAGAAATGGGTAGAGGCAGGAAATTTAGCCTTCTATAAGAGTCCCAGCGACTCTGCTCTCTTTAGGCAATATAGAAGGGGGTCCTTATACTGCATGGAGCATGGCGTTTCTCAACACAGTTTGGCTACAATGGTTCGCGGTCAGGCTTTCTGTATTATGGCCTGACCACCCCGCATAGACAGGGCATTCCCCTATCCACCAACTCGGGACGCACTCGGCAGCTCTGTAGCCGGAGCCCATGAAACATCAATAAATTGAGGACATTTACAAATAGTTATGATGACCTATATATAAATATATATCACTATGTATTATACAACTACATGTATGTGACATATATTAAAGTGACCTTTCTTCTCGGGCTTTCTGTCAATTTCTACAGGTGACCAAGTAACTAGAACTTGAAATATGTTTTAAATCTTGAAACTATCATTTATTTCCAAAATTCTCAGCAATCCTACAGCATCATGGTAAAATGATAATTAAGAAGATTGATTTGCGAATTACGAAAACACGTGATACCTCTGTTTACAAATAATGTCTTGTATACATATTCAAACTAAGGGATCTGATGAAAGCACAGGTTTAAGACAAGCTTTAAGGTAAGTTTTAAAATGCATTATGTGCATTTACTCCATATCCTTTCATTGTCAACTTGAACAGGAACACCAAAAAAGTGTCCTGTAAAAGCGTCCATGTGGACACATTTTCATAAAAATATGTAATTAAAATGTGTCTGGTGGTATGAAAATATGTCCTATGTAATGGACATAATTTCATATGTAAATACCCATTTAATAATGTCCACATAACTTAAAGGACATTTTTAAATTATAAAAATGGGATAAAGGGATGTAATGAGAGTTTGAATTACTCAATTTTATATCCTTTTAATGAAATAAGGAATTAATCAAATGATTATTTGTGAATTGTAAACAAACATGCATTTGGAATGATTTCTGGAGCGTATGAAAGGCTGTATAACTGAGGTTTTGGAAAAGGACATTCCAGTTACATCACCCAGACAAAAGCATCAACGAAAGCCAACCATATATGAGTACTATTAAACCATTGCGAATTCTACCTTAAAGGGAATTGCATTATAAATTTATATCTTGTTTGACATGAAATTGTAAAATAAGTTGAATGAAATCTAATTTCTCATATTTTGTGAAACTACACGTATTATTTCAAAAGTCTAAAAAAAAATATCACAGTTTACAACAGAAAGTTATTGTTAGAATCTCATCATTATTAGTAAGGAATGTCAGAAAATGTGAATATACACCAATATACACTAAAATTTACTTCATGAAATACAAATACTCATATTTATAATATTTATAATACGAATGTCAAAAAGAAAACATAACCATTGAAAGGAGATTGGATAACAACAAAATTACCAAAATAATAACATCTGATTCAATTTTATAATGGTATTCAATGGGACACTTTAACACAGCAGTGGACATATTTAAATTCAATTCAATTTCAATTCAATATTTTTATTGCCATTATACATATATATATGTATGCGACACAATAAAATTCAAACAATAAAATACATATTTAAACAATAAATCAAGTAGTCCCCTGTCCTCAGTTCGGTTGACTGTTTTAAAAAGGAACCTAGTTTGTTCACCTGATTAGGAGTGCTTGGATTGAGGATATAATTAACCATATATATATATCAGATAACATATGAAAATTTTCATTTTCATTATTTAAAAAATCAAAATAGTGTTTTCTTGTGGCATTGTTTATATCGCAATATAACAATAAATGGGTTTCATCCTCTATTTTTTTACATTTCTTACAAAGTCTTTCCTCTCTCGGAATTTTTAAATACCTCCCCTTTTCAATTAATAAATTGTGGTCATAATCAAAAAGTGTTCAGGCAATTCATCACAGATAAATGACGTCCTGTGGACAGATTTTGCTATGAAATTGTGTCTGTCGGACACATTTTTATGACGGACACTTTCAAATCCTACAACTTCACTTGTTGCAAGTGTATGTTAAAAGATCAAACCCGACAGATAGATCCAAATTCCATAGATCTGTATTGCTCTGTGGCTATTGAATCAATCTTTTTGATTTGTTAATTAAATGTTATAAATCTAATTTGGATCATAACATGCACAGAAAAACTATGATCAACATCTTTCTATATGATTTCGAACGAGCCAACCTAAATGGATGTGTTTTCTTACATGGTTGCACTAAAATACTTTCAAATTTTGGCATTTTTCTTTATTTATTTATTTTGATTTCAAATTCTTTTTCTGGTCACATGTTTATTGTGCCCATATCTCATGATTTTATTATTCCAAGTTTTTTTTTTACTTGTGACTCCATGAGTACCTGTGTTTGTTCAAGTGTTGATTTCTAGGCTGTGTGATATCTTGATTGTCTTCTGTTGGTCTTTTTGTCGGGCAAGCAACGGATGACAGCGACATCATTGATTTCATTGATTTCTTGACTTTCAACTTTGACTTAGAATTTTCAACTTTTGCACTTTCATAAATAAATGTAAAAACATTAACAAAATTCCAAAAATTTAGTTTATTTTAAATGTGGCACTAATAAACTTTCGTTATCTCGATACCGTTTTTCAGATTTTACTCTGATATACCTTCATCATTGCATAGTCCATTTAGTTGTTTGGCATTTTTAAAAAATCGGCGCAAAAGAAAAAAAAATGAAATCGGCGCAAATGAAAAATAGTGCCTAAATTGTTCAACTCAAATTCCCCTTAAACTCCATCGATACTTTCGTATGATACATACATGTTCTCTTTGAATGAACTAGTTCCAATTTTTAATTTGCAATTTCAATGATTGCAAATCTTGTGCCATCATTTTCGAGCGCTACCAATAAGTGTAAATAACCACAATGTGTTGAATTTCATTACACTTACCAAAATCATAATTTGTCATTATTTGATTGTAATATTATGTGTGAAAATTTACTATAATTTTCAGTAGTTCAGTCAATAATAATTTATTATATGTGTGAGCAGCCTCAATCAGCACTTGCGAGTATTGTATATCACCAAATAGGTTCTTTTTATCACACCAAAAATCAAATAAAAAAAGCAAAATACAGTTGTTATTTCAGGTTTAATGCATTTTAAACATTTTTTGAAATTATGGATTTCCTTTGTTTGGATTCTAGTGCTGCTGATGAGGAATTAATTTCCGAAGTGTCCATACAGCTCATTAAAATTATTGCAGTTGAAGTAAACATATGTGTTATACTCTCATGTTCATTTACTCCATAACCTTTCGTAAAATATTTAATAGAGGAGTTTGTCTTTTATTGCAGTGTGGAGTTGGTAAAACAATTCCCCGTGGTAGAGATGTATGCTCTTTATTTTTCTTAGATATGGTGTACTTGTACATGAGATAATATCTCATGTGTACACTTTGTTCAATTACTACTATCTAAATTTATGCAAATTCTAAAACATAGGGATTAACTCCCTCCTTCGTAGTTTTGTCCTTGGAAATATTTGATATTACTGATTTTTCGGATTTCGTTTGGTTTTATGCATTTTAAACATTTTTTGAAATTATGGATTTCCTTTGTTTGAGTTCTAGTGCTGCTGATGAGGAATTAATTTCCGAAATGTCCATACAGCTCATCAAAAGTATTGCAGTTGAAGTAAACATATGTGTTATAGTCTCATGTTCATTTACTCCATAACCTTTCGTAAAATATTTACCTCCGAATTGCATACCTATTTAACTTCGTATTTAAGCATTACAATTATTGTATCCCATCCTTCTGTATTATACCTAGTCATCCTTTCTACTTTAAATTTCAAAAAAAATATTTAGATAACATCACACTTTAAACTTTAAAAAGCTTGTTTGATATTTTTGTTTTTTAATTATTATTTGCCTCTATCCCTTGTAGGTTTTGTCTATGGAGGTTTACGTTAAACGTAGAATTAAAAAAAAATATTATACATTGTATTTTGTAGCGCTTTAGGTAGTCGTTGTTTTCGTGTGGCGTATATTAGAGTACACTTCAAGTTAATTAGTTTGTAAGCATTTATTCAAAGGGCTTATTTTTTTTCTCGAAATTATCATATTATGTTACCATGTTCGTTTAGAATATTTTATTGAACATTTTCCTTTTAACTAAGTCGATCAAAGAACTCTTCTTTTGAAATAAGTAAAAACATAATCATGGCATTGAGATTAAAAATACATTTACCCTACTTAAACAACAATGGCCCAAATACCCGGAAGATAAAAGATCGCTGTTTGCAGGTGTGGATTGGACGGAGTATACAAGGTATGACCAATGATGTTTTACTAAATATTATTTTCATATGGCATATGGCTACCAAATTCTATTGTTATCAATTTGGTGTAAACAATATTTTATTAGAGAAACAGATATATGTATATAACAATACAAGTAGATAAATCGTGGATTGGAAAACAGGTGTAGAACACCTGTAATTATCAATTTCCGACAGGACATGCATAATTTTTGATAAATTGCAAACAAAACCCAAGCCTGAAGTTTAAAATGAAAAACCATGTGAATATAAAATTGGGAGGGAGGGGGCTTTTCTGTTAATACGTGAAAATTTATTCAAAATAATCAATTATGAGAAAAATTGATCTTGGGGTTGTTTAAACATTTATGGCTTATTGAAAAATTCTTACATTTTATTTATAAATGCAAACTATTCTGTACAACTCAGAAGTTTGGGGTTTGAGAATTTGGACTTGACCAATATTTGTTAAGACCTCTGGAAAATATCAGAATATATAAAGCAAAATTTAGATCTTCTTCCATAGAACAGGGAGATGGAATAACATTTCCAAGCACGAACGATTTTTCAGTCTGTGTCTCTGCGTAAAAACTATAAGAGAAACTACAGTAAAATGAGTGGTCTCTTAAGGGACGAACATTTGATTTTCGGGGATACGTAGGCTTTGGCGATTTTGTAATCTTGGTGCAAATGAAAATAAATATTCTAATCCTACTTGTCATGAAAACAAATAATTTACTTTTGATTTGAAAAATATATTTTTGTTGCAAATTCAAAAAAAATAACTTTATGAATAATAAGTTGTTCGAGATTTTCATGAAAATAATTTTTCTAGGAAAAATCGCCCAAGCCAACCGCTGAAAAATCAAATTGTCGCCCCCTGATATAGATATACAATGTTGAAGCATATATATAGATTACAGCACAAGATCCCGTTCATTACCATATTTTATCCACTAGAGATAGTTAAATTTAAACATTTTAATTGCAAGGCTTGCCGAGCATTTTAAATTTTAAATTTAACTATCGAGAGCGGATAAAATATGGTAATAATCAGGATAAAGCGGCGTAATCTCTTTCTCTAATGATCAATGACAAGCACCGAGAATTGTATTCCGAATAGATTTGGCGGGAAATAGCACGGGGCTTTATTAAAGAAAATTCATCTAACGGGTCAAAACCGGTTAAAACTTGACATAAATTTAGAGAAAAAAGATTGTTTACAAGCAAACCAGCTTAAATATTTTTTTTAACTTTGTCATGATTGTGTGGTGTGATTTTTTTTTTTTGCAATGGAGCAAACATCGAATTCACCATGGGTCTTAAAGGGTCTGAGGCACCAAAAAGGGTCATTTTCTATTGCATGTCGTTTTTCTTGTGCTCTGTGCAGAAGTATTAAAACTGGAGCAGTTGGAATTATTTCAAATTTCACCAAAAAAATGCAGATGGTGGTCAAGTCTTTCTAAACAACTATACGACAATTGATTAAATTCTTTTGATAATTTTTCTTACAATAATCAGAAGGGTTGCGTTGGTATAAATATTAATGACATTAAGTCATATGACCATTTGACGCATATATTATAATAATCCATGCGTGTTGATCGTAGAAGCACTAAGATGCGACATATTTATTCCAAGGAAAACTCACTGGTCGATTTTCTGAAATTTAAAATTGTCAAAACAACTTATAATATCTCGGTGAAAGCGAGATAGTATGCGGTTTAAGCTTCTTTTCTGTGAAGAATATCTTTATTATATGCTATCGCCATTTAAACTTTACATGAATAAATATTAAGATATCATATTCAAAAATCATATAAAAAATCATCCCTGGCACCAACTTCATCTTTTACTGATTACGATATATAACATTGTCAAAACAGTTCTGTCCGTTAGACATCTTAAGTCACAATCATGTACCTAAGTTTAGATAAGGTTATAACTTGGGGTTGGTGTAGGAAAATAGAAATGTTTTGTCACATTGCGGGTTTTCTAGTATGCTGATTTTGTTTTGAGTCTTACTATAAGTCTTAATTCGAATATTCATTGTTTATTTTCTTTTAGGTGATCGCAAATAATAAATGTATTACATATACAGATCCTTTGAAGCATTTACAACTCTCAGTGCAGAGCCAGAGGATGATCGGTTTATTTAAAAGCTCCGATGGAACCGAAACTCGAAAGTCCTGAAAATGTACAAACGGCAAAAATTCGTAGTCATCGAAAGAACTGCTGCATAGAAAATAAGCTCAAATATTGAGTTTGAAAACTGATTCGATTGCGGTTACGGTTGTGGGGTGTTGGAAGGCGGCTACCGGCCACTGGGGTATTGCGCCCTGAGTACACAACTTAGATTTCTATGACACTTTAGGTCCCTCTGTTTCTTTTAGGTTTGATTTTTCTTCCTATCAGGTCGGCACTGCAGGACTACTGGGTCGCACTCCTTTCGCTATGCAGTACATGTTCTAGACAGACTGTTCTGGATTGGACAATGAAATGAAAATGGACAGAAAGTTGCAGTATATTGAAAATATATTCCTCCATTTTATGGAGAACTACAGGCATACACTTCAAATGGACTGTAAAATCACTGTTGGAAGCAAGTTTCCAATCAGACTTACAATAATTAAATATGTGTTTTCGTGATTGTGATCCAATGCATACACAATTTTGTATAGCGGATTCTATGTCTGATTTTAAAAAAGGTACTTTTTTAAAATACCTTGTCATTTTTTGTATTGTCATGATTCAAAAACAAACAAATCTTTTACTTCAAAATAGATAAAAAGTATTTTTTCAACCGGGTAACATACATTTAACCAGAAACACGTTGGTCTATGAATTATAGACGAATTTCCAATTACGTTTTATGAATGAATGTCCCGATTGACCTGGGATCAATCGGAGTAAATTGCGTCACATTACATTGTGACGTCCAAACATCTATATTGTGACGTCAAAAATTTACGGAAACTCGTCTATTTTTGCGCGTGTAAATGCAATTCTAAAGAATATATAGGGGTCTGATTTAATTCCTAGAAGTCAGGAGTATGGGTAACCACAAATATGAGCATAATTCTGCAAATGATTATAAATAAAACTCGATTTAGAGTATATAACACATACTTATTCATTTTGTATTTTGGCTGGAGTTGGCTACTCTCACCAATGTTAAATTGTCCTGAAAAATAACTACTATCTGGAGCTTCCAGATAAGCTTGCTTTTTCTGAGAAAAAGCGGTATAATCTAGGATGAAAGGTAGGGGGACACTTGTTGAATTTATTGGTTATTAAGCATATTTCCTTTCAGTATTACACAGTTAAAGCAGAGACATCAGTCTTTTTGTGTGTATTTAAAGAAATTTGACTGCTTTATTAGAATTTTTATTAAATAATACATGCAATCTATCCTAACAAAGACTCCTGTAAACGCTTTACAAATTTACAAATTGTTTATACCATCGTTTGTAAATTTGCACATGGGTATATTTACCGTCTTACGTGTTTATTTTGTGCATGTAAATGGGGCTATATAAATGTCTACATTAATCGAAAAGTATATAATACTAGTATGTAAAGTTTTAAATGTCTCTGCTTGGATAAACAAAATTTGACTAAACACATCATGAATTTATTACTATTTGGATTTTTGATTTTCCCTTTTGGCTTGTTGCTTCGATATTCGTTTCCTTATTGTTGTTGTGAAATATAAAAACTAGAAAAAAAGAACACTACTGGCATAACATCTTACTATGTAAATTACACCAAAAATATTGATAAATCTTTTCGTCTAAATGCATTCCAATGCCAATCATGGTCTTTTCCTTGTTACGAGGAAATATATTCACTTTTTGTAATAAGCATAGAAATGCAAAAATAATGGACAAACGGGAAGTATATCTAGCATACAAGATCGAGACCCTGCAATTTCCCTCCATGCAGTGATACATTGTACATGTATCTGCATCTGCTCAATCATCTAACTTTGTAGCGAGTCTTCATTTTTACAACAAATGTCGTTTTTTTTCATTTATTTTTTTTACATACTATATGCCCTTGCATACACTCTGTCGGGGTTGGTTTATTTTTGTTCCCAAGTCGAAATTTGCATACTGAGAAAGAGAGAAAATGCCAACCCAATGACATACAATAATTTCTCTGAACCTTCTCGTTTTTTTCGGGGTGCATATTGAAAAATTAAGAAATATGCTAACCCAAGGACATACAATTATGTGTCGATAAGCCACATTATTTCTGTATATAATCTCTTTTTTGTGGGTTGGAGGGCTTTTATTTGCCTGCTTACGATTTTTTTTTTTTTTTTTGTAGTTGTTTTTTTCTAAAGAACATACTTCGTTTTAGATGTACTTTTTATTGATAATCGCCTTCTTGTCACATGCTTATTTAAAATGAGTAAGATGACAGATAAATATTTTAGGGTATATGCAATTTACCAACCAAAAGATTTTCTATCTTGATTTTTTGTAGAAATAAAACACTAACATAAATGGCCTTTGTGTATGTGGGAAAGAAAATTTTCTCGATTTTTGTTTTTGTTTCAGTGTTTCAACGATTCTTTTTTTCTTTATGTGTTCATATTTAGTATAACAAGAGACATATAAAACATTTATATGTCTATGTTATAGCCGATGGTGTTTTTATTTCGCCAAAAACACTAACCTTTAATATGTAATCTCAATAAAAATACATTTGGAAATTATACCCTACTGGATAAACCAAGTAATGAAATTGTGGCCTTGCCTATGAAATGTTGTCCGGGTGAAGATATTTTTCCATATGTAATTTCATCATCATTAGTAGGGTGCCCAATATCCAAAAAGACGCTTAGTTTGCGAGTTTGGGTTAACGGAGTAACACACGACTAATTTATGTTTTATAGGCTGGGATAGTTTTTACATTTTATATTTTTCATTATCGTAGAAAGTTTCCGTGATCACGATATTTCTGTAATTTCTAATTTTTTAGGGATAGCCTATAGCAGATCCTTAGATATGGTATCTTTAAATTTATAGAAATTAGTAAGAGTCTCTGATATCCTGATAAGAAGCTATTTTTAGCTCACCTGGCTATGCCAGGGTGAGCTTTTGCCATCACTTTGCGTCCGTCGTCCGTCGTCCGTCTGTCCGTCCGTCGTTAGCTCACTTTTAAAAATCTTCTCCTCTGAAACTACTGGAGGGATTGGTTTGAAACTTAAAAGTAATCATCTATGACATGTCTTGTACAAACGATCCTCATTTTATTATGATCCGATGAAAAACATGGCCGCCGGTGCTAAAAATAGAACCTAGGGGTAAATTGCAGTTTTTAGCCAATAACTCAAAAACCGATGCAGATATCAAAAATCTGACAGAGCTAAAAATGTTCAGAATGCCGAGATCTATCTACTCTGCAATTTTGATGAAAATTGGAAAACCCGTCTGAGAGTTATAGCCCTTTTTCCGTAAATTTTTCAAAATTTGTGCATTTTTTATTTTTTATTTCAAAAACTGTAACAGATAGAGGTGAAGTGTAAATTAAAAAAATGTTCAGCATATCAAGATCTACATACTCTGAATTTTGAAGAAAATCCAAAGGCCTGTGTATGATTTATTGGCCGTTTTTCAACATTTTTTTCTTATTTTTTTTTCCAATGCCATATGGTTATGGGTTATTACCCTTTAAATTCTGTGTTCAAATCTTCTTTAGTTAAGCTTTCTCTTTTAAGCTTTAGAGAAATTCCCTACTATCACTTCATTAAAATAATTAAGAGCAAAAACAGTGTTTTTTGTGCAAATTTTGCAAAAATACTTTCTTAATCTTTACCTTATTTCATGTTATAATGATTTTCCTATATAAACATATTGTGTACATTACTGGGTCTTTAGTGGCAAATTACTATGATCTCTGCTGACATGTATGTTGAAGTAGTTTATCAGCTTCATAGACTGCTTAATGTTGAAAATATTAGTAAATAAAGCCTTAGTGAGCAGTTGATGAAATTAACCTGAATGGATTTGAACGGAACTTGGCATAAATGATGCTTATGAGGTGCTGACTATAATATATATATGTATTGTGACTTTTATGCCTAAATGTCAACCAACATGGCCATCTGCAGGGAACTTAATTTATTACTCGACTGTATGGAAAGAGCATGCAAAGAATTTTTTATCTGAAACAACTTGGCTAGTCACAATGTATCTTAAATGGTCCCCTTCAAGTCTGCACCTTATGCAAATTGGCTACCAATGGGAAACAAAGTTTAATATAGGAGTACATTCAAAGATCTTCTTCTTTAAAACCATTTGGCCAGTTGGAAATAAACTTTGGCACAATACTTAATTTTCTTTTAAATTGTGTCCTGCAGATCCATCCTTTATCCAAGATGGCATGCAATAGGGAAAATAGTTAAATTAAAGTTGGATCACATAACATAAATGTTTAGTTACATAGTTTGAAAATGAGACCCTTTAACATATAAGTTGATTTGAAGTTATGTATTGGCCATGGTCCAGGTGAGCGATACAGGTTCTTGAGAGCCTCTTGTTGTGAAAGTCCAGACCTAAAATTTTTGTATTACTTGCTAGAATGTAACTTATTATTCATTGATTTTTATAATTTGTCGGTGTTAAGTTTGGAATAAAAAGGGTCATGAATTTAAGACAATTTTGTTGAATACGAAATTTATAACCTGAATTTTCGAAATTTTTTAATTTAAACTGAAAGGCGACTATCATCTGTGCATATGTGCTAAAAATCAGGGGTGTCATGACTGCCATTACAGAGAAATCAACATATAAAAGCATTAAATTTGCGTAAAAATCACAAAAATTTTATGTGAATCTTGAATTTTTATCGCTGGATAAAGCTGGAAACGTACGAAGCACGACGACTCTAATCTATATGAAGGTAGAATAACATTTTAGACCAAGTCTTGTCAAATTATGTGGATCTGTTGAAGATTTTTAAATTGGTTGAATTTCGAATTGTCATGTACATATTAATGTTTTTTACATTTAAATTGCGATTTCGCTAAATTTTTTATGAATCTTTGATTTTTATCGCTTGATAAATCTGGAAACGTACGAAGCGCAACAACTCTAATCCATATGAAGGTAGAATAAAATGGTAGACCAAGGTGGCGCTCCTTTCACTGTGCAGCACATCCAGGACAGCAAAGAAGCACCATAGAACAGTGTTCGGAACAGTTCTGTCTGTTATCGGGACACAGGTGGTGTAAGCCAAATTCAAGATGGCGTCCTATTGAAGTATTACGCATTTTGTGAAATTTATCTTTCGGTATGATATTTCAAGTGGAATTCGCGAACGATTGAAAGATATTTTTTATTTACATTATTTCTTACTTTTTTAAAGTCATTTACGATGGATTCAATCAAGAAATGAATGCATTTGGTATATTTTCCTCGTAAAGGGGGGGAGGGGGCATTTCCTATACAGAGGTATATAATAAACACCCATGGCGCTGAAATAGGTCTGTTTTTTGTTTTTTTTAGTTTTTATGGGTATCGGAATAGTGTGACATCTTGTATAGTTGCGGTTTATCCAGTGAGGGTATAATTTCCTCGGGTATTTTGATTGCGGATTACATATTGAAGGTTAGTGTTTTTAGCGAAATAAAGATCCCATCTGTTATAACAGAGACATATAAATGTTGTATGTCTCTTGTTATACTAAAAATGTAAACAGTAATAATAATATAAAAAAAAACACTGAAACAAAAACAAAAATCGAGAAAATTTTCTTTCCCACATACACAGAGACCTTTTAAACCTTGCTGTTAGTGTTCTATTTCCAACAAAAAACAAAATAGAAAATCTGTTGGTTATTGCATACAATAAAATATTAATCTTACTCATTTTAAATAAGCATGTGACAGTAAGGCGATCATTAACAGGAAATACTTCTAAAATGAAGTATGCTCTTTAGAAAAAAAACAACTACAAAAAAAGAAAATAGGCAGAAAAATAACAGCCCCTCCCGCAAAAAAATGTATATATATACAAAAATAATTTCAATTATCGACACATAACTGTGTGTCTTTGGCTTTGCATATTTCATTTTTTTTTCAATGTGTACCCCCTAAAATAATAATAATAATAATGAAATAAAAAAAGAAGGAATACTAATTTGGCTTGCCCAAAAAATTGCCCTTGTATAGAAAAAATTGGCTTGTATTAGAAATAAAGTGTATGTTATTAGGGTTTGTATTTTCCCTTTTTTCAATATGCAAATTTCGACTGGAACAAAAATAAGCCAACCCCGATAGAGTGTTATATACAAGGGCGTATAGTATCAAATAAATGAAAAAAAAACATTTGTTGTAAAAATGCAGACTCATAGACTCGTAGTTTTGTCCTTAGCTATATTACTGATTATTCGGATTTCGTTTAGTTTCATGCATTTTAAACATTTTTTGAAATTATGGATTTCCTTTGTTTGGGTTCTAGCGCTGCTGATGAGGAATTAATTTCCGAAATGGCCATACAGCTCATTAAAATTATTGCAGTTGGAGTTAACATATGTGTTATGATCTCATGTTCATTTACTCCACATCCTTTCGTAAAATATCACTATAAAGTTAGATGATTGAGCACATGCTGATACATGTACCACTGCATGGAGGGAAATTTCATACCATCAAAGTGTCCGTGTATTGGTCCTGATGTTTTATGCTAGTGTTTCGGAATGTGCTTAATCCGAGCGGAAATCCATGAATGATAAAT
>MJUU01019092.1:5823-28920 GCA_002080025.1 Modiolus philippinarum
AGGTCAAGGTCAAAGTTCAAGGTCATGGCCAAAAACTTTATTTATTAGAGAGGAAGTGCCTTACTTCCTAATAAATAAATAGAAATGATTTTTCTGATGCAATCATAAAGTGCGTACGGGTAAAAAATACTGACATCACTGATAGACAGAATCTTGATGAGTTTTATGTCCTTAATTCTTAAATCGGGGACGCATTGTTCTTTCAAAGAACATTAAAGAATTAATTCTGGTTCGGCGACTTCTGTGTTTGCTTGCAAACACATTATCACTTGTTAAGTCACCCAAACGAAGTTTAGTGACTTATTGTGTTTACCCTGTTTCTTATTAAGTCTCCCAAAAGAAGTTTGGAGACGTATTGTTTTTGCACCGTTTCTTATTCGTTATTATTTAGTCGCCCAAACAAAGTTTGGGGACTTCTTGTGTTTGCACCGCTTCTTGTTAAGTCACCCAAACGAAGTTTGGTGACTTATTGTGTTTACTCTGTTTCTTATTATTTTTCATTGTTATTATTCTCCAATGAATTTTATGAACTTTGTCCAAACAATTTCTCAGAACTGGGTGGTCTTAAATTAATGAAACTTGGCAAGATTGTAGATACCAACCCCAAGATGTGCAAGAAGGTCTTTGAATTTCCAAAATGACCACGGTCATTGGTCACTTTGAACTTTGACCTCAAATCTTATTATTGGAATATCTCGAAAACTGTAAATGATAGCTGATTAATTGTTATGGCAAAAATGTTTATTATGTCATGACGGACCTTTGTTAAATTGGGACCGAAATTCTATGATGGACCGTTCAAGAGTTATGCCCCTTGAAGTTTCGTCACCTCTTTTAGCATGTTTTTTCTCGAAAACGGTATGAGATAGAAACCTGAAACCTTTTCCATTCAATTTAGGTGTTATGTGTTACATTCAAAAATGCCAAGGTCATAGGTCATTGGTCATTTTGAACTTTGACCCTAGACCTTGTTAGATAGCTGATCACATGTAATGGCAAAAATGTGTGTCTTCTTAAGATCTACATTTGTTACATAGGGTCCAAAATTGTCAGACCAACCGTTTTCGGTTTATGGACCGAAAACCGATTTTGATGTCCGAATTTTGTGTTTTTTGCTTATAGCCCAAATACCATTGAAGATACTAAAAGACATTCAACGTACAAAATGTTCAGGAAGTCTGGACCTTCAAAATGAGGTCAAGGTCAAAGGTCAAGGTCACAGCCCTATAGCTTTATTTCACGTTAAAGTATCAACAAATGTACATATTAAGCTCTGAATGTTGGTTTCATCAATGAATCAATAATGAAACCATTATGACGCAACTTCCTTTCTGATGCAATCCAGTACATATACTTATGAATTGTTTACCTGTGAATCAAAGTGCTACTAACACTGATAGACGGAAAGATAATGAGTTTATGACACTAGTTCTTACATACAAATAGAAACAAATATTTCAGAACACATTATTACAAACATTGATGGCAAATATACACCACAGCACTTTTTCAAAAAGCAATTGGGTATGGAATCTGGTTTGGGTGACTAGTGTTTGCATGCAAACATATCATCACTCGTTATTATTATTATTTTTCCGCCTCTTGAAATCATTTTGTCAAACCAAATTCTCAGAGACCATTTGACCAATCATAATCAAACTTCACGGGAAGGTAGATCACCACCCAAAGATGTGCACTTGGGTGTTGAAATTTTCCAAATGACTACCATCATTGGTCACTTTGAACCTTGACCCAAAATCTTATTATTAGATTAACTCGGAAACTGTAAAAGATAGCTAATAAAATGCAATGACAAAAATGTTAGTTAGGTCATGGCGGACATTTGTTGCAGTAACACCGAAATTCTATGGTCAACCGTTCAGGATTTATGCCCCTTGAAAATTTCATCATATCTTTTAAGTTTGTTTTTCTCGAAAACGGTAAGAGATAGAAACCTGAAAACTTTTTCCATTCATCTTGGGTGATATGTGTTACATTTAAAAATGCCAAGGTCAAAGGTCACTGGTCACTTTGAACTTTGACCCCCAGACCTTGTTTTTGTAATAACTCTTTAACCGTAAAAGATAGCTGACGAGATGTAATGGAGAAAATGTGCATCTTGTAAAGATCTACATTTATTACATTGGGTCCAAAATTATTGGACCAACCGATTTTGGTGTCCGATTTGGGTTTTTTGTGTATAGCTCAAATACTATTGAAGATACAAAAAGACATTCAACATACAAAATGTTCAGCAAAACGGGACCTTCAAAATGAGGTCAAAGGTCAAGGTCACACCCCAAAACTTTATTTCATGTCAAAATATCAATAAATACGCATATTAGGCTTCGAATATTGGTTTCAGTGATGAATAAATAATGAGAACATTATGACGCAACTTCCTTTGTGATGCAATAAAGAAAATATTTTACCTGCGAATCAAAGCACTACTAACACTGATAGACGAAAACATAATGAATTTTAAACACTAATTCTGATAAGAGGAATAAATAAACAATAAACTCCGAAAACATTATTACAATCATTGGTGATAAATTTACAACACATCATTCTTTCAAAGAGGAATTGAGTATGGAATCTGGTTTGGGTGACTTGTGTTTGCATGCAAACATATCAACACTCGTTATTAAGTCACCCAAACAAAGTTTGGTGACTTCTTGTGTTTGCACCGTTTCTTATTATTATTATTATTATTCCGCCTCAAAAATCATCTTGTCCAACCAAATTCTCAGAGATCACTTGCCCAGTCACAATCAAACTTCACAGGTAGATAGATCACTACCCAAAGATGTGCACTTGGGTGTTGAAATTTTCCAAATGACCACCATCATTGGTGACTTTGAACTTTGACCCCAAATCTTATTATTGGATTAACTCGGAAACTGTAACAGATAGCTAATACAATGTAATGAAAAAAATGTTAGTTAGCTCATGCCCGACGGCATTTGTTACATTTAGACCGAAACTCTATGGTCAACCGTTCAGGAGTTATGCTCCTCGAAAATTTCATCATATCTTTTAAGTAAGTTTTTCTCAAAACTGGTAAGAGATAGAAACCTGAAACCTTTTCCATTCATTCTAGGTGTTATGTGTTACATTTAAAAATGCCAAGGTCAAAGGTCATTGGTCACTTTGAACTTTGACCCTTGATCTTGTCATTGGATTAACTCAAAAACTATAATAGATAGCTGATAACATGTATTGGCAAAATGTGTATCTTGTTAAGATACACATTTCTTACATTGGGTCCAAAATTATTAGACCAACCGTTTTAGGCCTATGGACCAAAAACCGATTTTGATGTCCGAATTTTGTGTTTTTTGCTAATAGCTCAAATACCATTGAAGATACTAAAGGACATTCAACGTGCAAAATGTTCAGGAAGTCTGGACCTTCAAAATGAGGTCAAGGTCAAAGGTCAAGGTCACACCCACACTTCATTTCATGTTTAAGAATCAAATAATACAGATATTAAACTTGGAATTTTGGTTTCATCGATTAATTAATAATGAAAACACTATGACACAATTCTGATGCAATCGAGGTTTATTTGACCTGTGAATCATAGCAATAATAGCACTGATAGACGAAAACATATTGAGCTTAAGAAACTAATTCTTACATGAGGAACAAAAAAAATATTTCAGAACAAATTATTACAATCATTGGTGGTAAATATACAACACAACATTTTTTAAAGAGCAATTGAGTATGGAATCTGGTTTGGGTGACTTGTGTTTGCATGCAAACATATCATCACTCGTTATGTTTTGTTATTATTCCTCAATGATTCTAATCTTTTCCACCCATTTTCTCAAAGATGGTTGGTCCAAACTCAATGAAACTTGGTACCATTATAGATACCAACCCCAAGATGTGCAGGAAGGTCTAAAAATTTCCAAATTGACAACGGTTATTGGTCACTTTGAACTTTGACCTCAAATCTTCTTATTGGAATAACTCTGAAACCGTAAAAGTTAGATGATTAAATATAATGACAAAAATGTTTGTTGGTCATGACGGACAATCGTTATATTTAGACCGAAACTCTATGGTCTTCGTGAGTTATGCCCCTTAAAAATTTCGTCATACCTTTAAACATGTTTTTTTCTCGAAACGGTAAGAGATAGAAACCTAGAACCTTTTCCATTCAACTTAAATGATATGTGGTTACATTTAAAAATGCCAAGGCCTTGTTTTTGTAATAACTCTTAAACGGTAATAGATAGCTGAAAACATGTAATGGCAAAACGTGTGTCTTGTTAAGATCTACATTTGTTACATTGGTCCAAAATTATTGGACCAACCGTTTTGGGCCTATGGACCAAACACTGATATTTTATGTCCGAACTTCCGGGTTTTTTGCTTATAACTCAAATACCATTGAAGAAAAAAAAAGACATTCAATATACAAAATGTTCAGGAAGACAGGACCTTTAAAATGAGGTAAAAGTCAAAGGTCAAGGTCACACCCTCAAACTTTATTTGATGTTAAAGTATCAATAAATACACATATTAAGCTTGGAATTTTGGTTTCATCGATTAATCAATAATGAAAACACTATGACGCAATTTTCTGATGCAATCCAGGTTAATTTGACCCGTGAATCCAAGCCCTTATAGGACTGATAGACGAAAACATATATTGCTTAAGAAACTAATTATTACATGAGGAATAAAAAAAATATGTCAGAACAACTTATTACAATCATTTGCGGTACATATACAACACAGAATTTTTTTCAAAGAGCAATTGAGTATGGAAACTGGTTTGGGCGACTTGTGTTTGCATGCAAACATATCATCACTCGTTTTTCTTGTTCTTCTCTTTCCGCCTCGAAATTTGTCCGACCATTTTCTCGGAAACTAATGGTCGGATCTTAAACATATTTCACATGAAGATTAATTCTTATCCCAAAAGATGAAACAGGTCTTGGAATTTTCAAAATGGCACTAGTTCGCATGAAAATGGCAAAAAAGGCGGGAAAATAAAAGTGCTCAGAATTGAATGAAACTTTACAGGAAGGTTACTTAGGACATGGGGAATTGGTTTCTGGTCTTCAAGACTTCAGATTGGCACCCGTTGCCATGGAAATGGCAAAAAATCGGGAAAATGAAAGTGCTCAGAATTTAATGAAACTTTACAGGAAGGTTGCTTAGGACACGGGGAATTGGTCTCTGGTCTCCAAGACTTCAAATTGGCACCGGTTGCCATGGAAATGGCAAAAAGGCGGGAAAATGAAATTGCTCAGAATTTAATGAGACTTTACAGGAAGATTGCTTAGGACATGGGGAATTGGTTTCTGGTCTCCAAGACTTTTAATGGGCACCGGTTGCCATGGAAATGGCAAAACAGGCGGGAAAATGAAAATATTCAGAATTGGTTGAAACTTTACAGAAAGTTTACTTTAGGTGTGGGAAACTGGTTCTTGGTGTCAAAGACTTCAAACTGACTTCCGTTGCCATGGAAACAGAACAAAGTAGTGGAAAAATCCAAAGTGCCCAGAATTGAATAAAACGTACCCTACAGACAGGTTGCGTAGGTTGTGTATGAGTGAATTGTAGCCATGATTTCTGATTTGGGAGTTCGTTTGGGATACTTTTGTACAATTATATTTTTTTTTGTTGCGTTTCTTATTACCGGTATTATTTTTCTTCCATCCTTCTTTATATCTAGATGTGCAATCAGGAAACAATTTTCAGGAGGGGTCCATTTAGGGTACATTTGGGGGCTCAAAAAAGGGTGGGATTATCCAATGTTAATCCTATGGAAAAATGAAATTTTGAATGTTTTGCATCATATTTCTCACTGTATCTCAAAAACTTTTATTACTAGCTAAATGAAACTTCAAAGGAAAGACGTGTGTCATGTAAGAAATGGAAATTTCAAAATAACAACCGTTGCCATTTAAACCATACCAAACGATGGAAATTTTCGGAAATAGTAGTTTTTGTTAATAATAGTATTTTGATTACAGCAATATGTATTACTTCGATTATAAGGGGAACCCTACCCAAATTTATTTTTGGAAGGGGGTTTAAAATTGATTGTAATGGATGGGGAAATTTCAAAATAACTATGGTTGCCATGGAAACTATACAAAAAACTTAAAATTTTGAGAAAATTGTTTTTACTGTTGATAATTGCGAATTGTTTTATTTTTATTACAGATATATGTATCACTTAGGTATAAAGGGAACCCCTGCCCAAATTCTATTTTGAAACAAAGTTTGATGGTGGATGTAAAGGATAAGGGTACATTTGGTTGCCATGGAAAACAAGCCAGAAACTTAAAATTTTGAGAAAAAGGTGTTTTCTTCTGCATGTAATAATTTGATTTCAGCGATATATATAAACTTGCGAACACAGTTATCACTTGTTACTATTACTCTATTTTTCATAGCATGAAGTGCATCTGCGGTAGACGAGCATATGCTTTTATTCATTATATTAGTCATAGCCAATTTTCAGTTTTTTTCAGTTATTTGTCAAAAAAGTGCTTAGCAACAATACCTGAAAAGTTTTGTGATGATGTGAAAAGGACATAAATGCAATTACCAACCGGAAGTGACTTTCATGGAATCATCATGTTGAGAACTGGTGAAAGACCTTGCAATTGTTCTCTGAACAATTGACCTTTTAATTGGTCAGTATTTATTGTCTATACCGTTTTCTGTAATGTTGTACTAATCATAAATGTTTGCTGTATCATGCCCTCCTTGGGCCCTAATTTGGTAAATAATTCTGTCCAATGTACAGGATGAGTAAGTTCATTCAGTATAAAATCCTATATTACCCCACAGTGATTTCATAAAAAAAGCTTTCCCCAAACCGCATTCGACCCCCCCCTGGTAGTGCGGGGGAGGGGTCAGAGAGTTCATGCAAACAGGCAATACCTGTTTCTACTGCCGGGCCATACTTCCACCTCTGGAATGTATTAAACAAATACAAGATGTCGTATAAATGGAGCTATTCGGATCGCCCCTGGTGATTTTTGCAGTTGGGTGACCGCTTTGCTTGCCCTTCTGCTTAAATCACGAGGTAGTTCCATTGACATCTTGTCTTAAAATATTGAATTAATTTCATTTTTAAACTGACTTTTATTTATCATTTTAATTTCAATTTGTGTATAGATGAAAATACTCCCCCAAGTTCATATATTAGATACTAATAGATGTCCCTTTCTTTCCTGAGGTGTGCCTGGGGGTTATTTGTTGGTTGATTTATTTATTTATTCATATGTATATATATATATATATATATATATATATATATTAGTATGTGCTAGTTAAATGTCATATTAATGTAATTTAAACTGTGTTGTGTCTATATGTTTTCATGCTCATGCCCCTTGTGGGCCCATTTTGGTGAATAAAGATNTAATATTGGTGATAGTAGTATTACATGTGATGAAACAGTTAAGCTCTTAGGTGTTGACATTGATTTTATGTTAAATTTTAATAACCATATTAAGTCTATCCGTAAAAAAGCTGTACAGCAACTGAATATTTTGAAAAGAATTGGTAAAAATTTGTGTAAATTAAGTAGGCTTACTATTTTTCATACATTCATACTGTCTAATTTTAATTTTTGTCCCCTTTCTTGGCATTTTTGCTCAGTTGCTAATATAAAGAAAATAGAAAAAATCCAGGAGAGAGCATTCAGGTATGTGTATTTTGATTACAATTCTTCATATGAAAAACTTCTCATTAAAGCAAAAATGCCATCTCTTCATATAAGACGTATCAGGGTCATGACTTTGGAAACTTTTAAAATTTTACATGACCTAGCACCACCTGTATTATCTGACCTAATAAATAAACAGAATCATAAATATAATTTCAGGTACAGCAATTTACTGCAGATCCCTCATGTAAAAACAACAAGGTAATCTTTTAGGTACGCTGCCCCAGTACTCTGGAATTCCTTGCCTGAGGAGATAAGGAGCTGTTCTAATTTCAACCAATTCAAAACTATGATTTCGAGGTGGGAGGGACAATCCTGTTTTTGTAGTGCATGTAAAAATTAAATAACGTGGAGCAGCGTGCCTAAAGCCATTTCGTTTTTATTTTGTTTGCTCTTTTATTATTTATCTGCTAAATGTTTTTATTTGCTTGTCTCAGCTATGTTTTTAGCCATACATGTTTCTTTTTATTTCAACTTTAGTGCTTTTTATGTGCTTGATAAACTTTCTATTTATTTTTGCCTACTTGTTGAATGTGGACACTTATGTGGTATCACGAAGCAATGTAATGTGTAATGATATTTATGTCTTATATCATATGTGTAATATATGTGTTTGTACTGTTTTATATACGTTCTGCTTGATATCTGTTTTATGTCTTGTATTATTATTATTGTGAAGTGATACCATCTTTTTCAACGTTCACTAATGAAGATAAGTTTGTATTTTTAATGACTTGTGAAGAAACTGATATTCTTTCAAAATTAGTCTTCTACGTTAATAAATGTGTACAGCTACGTGATTCATCGGAGGGAAAGCGCAACTGAACTGAAATTAGAGTGCAGATCATAATTACTACTTTATTATTATTTTTTGTATTCTTATTGTATTTTGTGTCTTGTGTCCGTCCTATCGTGTAATTGATGTTGATTGTTTTGTCTGTATTTCAGTGATCCTTTGTACTGGATTTTATACTGAATAAATTTACTTACTTACTTACTTACTTATTATATATCTATGTATGCATGCACCAGGGCTGCCAAGTTTTGGGAAGCAAAATGCGTGAGATTTCTAAAAAATTATAAAGATCAAAGGGAAAATAAAAAAGATCAAAGGAATTTGCTGAAATTTAAGATGAAAATGCGTGACTCTCACGCCTAATGCGTGAGACTTGGCAGTACTGCATGCACTGTATATTTGTCGCACTTAATGTCGGTTCAAAAGCTCTGTAAGAGCTTATGTTATTTTGTTATTTAACTTGCCGACTTTAAATAAAGTTTATTTGATTGATTTGATTTGAAAGATATTCAAAATGTTCTATTTTTAAAGTATCACAAAGGTGAGTTACTATAAATTGATGTAGACTATTTATATTTCTAATCAATAATTACTTGATTTAATATTCTTTTTCACTTTCACGTTCATTTGTCACGTGTATAGTGTAATGCCTCTAAATGTGCTCTTTCCAATATATAAAAGCCGAAGTTTTTTAACTGCATAATTCATCAGGTCAAGTTCAACCGGAAGTAATATATCACGTACATATACATCTAATCACGTTCTCATTTCATATATGATCACTCTGAGCTTACAACATAAATACAGTAAGTTTTAACTTGATAAATATAATCTCTACATAATCTATACATGTAAATTTATTGATCACGAAAGGACTGATTCAGGCACTTGTTTCATAAAATGTCACGAAGAAGAGAGGGAGGGACTGACATTTTTAAATGAAACAAGTACGTGTGCTATATATCGCTCCACGCCGGTGCTGTTGCACTGGGTGTGTCTTGAACTGATTCCTGCGATTGTAAGAATACTTTCCAGTTATTCGTATGTTTGTTGACGAGTCGACCGATCTGGACTGATGTAGAAGGTGTAGTGTTGTTTGACATTTAGCAATGAATTCCGCTCAAACCGAGTATAGGATGTGTTCTAGGGCCGTCTTGAATACATCGGCAAACGAAAACTAATGCATAATGAAGTATGACCAAAGCTCATTGTTGAAGGACTCATAGCGACTCCTTGTTCCATTGGTTGGTTTTAACATGTATTTGTAGAGACTTTGTCGTGTTTGCCTCAAGCGCATTTACTCCGTATCCTTTCACAATTTATCTAATGGAGTTTGTCTCTCATGTAGTGTGGTACCGAAAAAAAAAATTCCCCGTGTGAGACGTATGGAATCTATATATTTCAGTTATGGTGTACTATTTCTTGGGAGTATTTCTCATGTGGATACACTATACTTTCAAATTTTGGCAATTTGAATTTTTGTAATTTCGAAATGTTGTGATGACTACCTGTTTATTATGTCCAAATCTTATGATATTTTTCTTTATCGGTAATTTGGGAGAGTTTCTTTTGATCTCTACTACATCATAAAGCTTGTATCAAAGGCAAGACGACCAGCAACAAGTGATACATATTAATTATTAGTATTTTTGTTCGCGTGACCAGGATTATCAGGTCCATATCAGATGAGCCCGTAGGGCGAATCTGATTGGACCTGATAATCCTTGTCGAGCGAACAAAAATACTAATAATTTTTTATCGATAATTCCACAATGGAATGCAAACTTAATTACTTTTTTGTTAAGTTATATTCTTTTTTAACGTTTTGTCTTGCAACAACTTCCGCTCAATAGTGAAAAACTTTTTGTCGAATTTTTATGTCTGACGCGGTCACTTACGTGACGTCACTCCATTCATTCAAATGCGTGATGACGGTTACGCTATGTTACTTTTTCAATTGACCTAGTTTTTTCCACATCATTCACGTGCTTTTTCACCACTGAAGCGCGATTGGCCAAAAAATAAAAGATATATCCTTCCGCAACATGTTCTCGCATGCCAAATGACCAACAGCTGATAATTTCTAGTATCACTTGTTGCTGGTCGTCTTGCCTTTGATACAAGCTTTATGATGATGTAAAAGAGATCAAATGTACCAATAATAGAAAGTATCAGCTGTTGGTCATTTGGCATGCGCGAACATGTTGCGGAAGGATATATCTTCATTCTTAGGTCAATCGCGCTTCAGTGGCCGAAGAGCAAAAAAGCACGTGAATGATGTGGAAAAAACTAGCTCAATTGAAAAAGTTATTAAAGCATAACATAAACGTACAACAAAAAATTAACTACAACTTTTGCGTAGTAAATAAATGTCAATGTTTGTTAACATAAAAACAAATTTTCATGCAAACAAGAAAAAAAATAGATAATTGATAAATAAAGAGATAATCTTGATAAAAAACACCAACCATCAACAAAAAATATAAACATGACATGATGAGATAAAATGTTGTGCTAAATCAGATCTACCCAGACACTAAGCAGTGTTACAAGTACAATTAAAATGCAACGCATACACAGTATCCGGAGAGAATCTGAAAATTTCTTCCTGAAATAAAAACGATTTTCCTAAATACTGGAAGTCCCTACCTACCCCCCCCCCCAAAATAACAACAAAGAATCATAACATCCGACACCAAAGCACTGTCAATACTTCCACCAAATTTCGGATTGGTGAGTTTGTCCATAATACTAGTAAATCATTTCAACGAGACGGTGGGGCTTATTGAAATTTGGCAAATACAGGAGAACAACTAGGCGACGGAGAACTGAGAGAGAAAGCCGGGAGAGCAAACTTCAACTCTAGACGGGATCTTAAAAGGGAAATAGGGAAAGGGGTAGAGCACTATTGGTGGTTGATATAAATATGAAAAAGTGACTTGGAGTGGGTGGGGGGGGGGGAAATCTCTTGTATTCTCAAATCAAGAGTAATAGTTTGACAACTGACATGACTGACGCCATGACACCTTGACAGATCAAATATGAACAATAGACGAGTTTCAAATTGGTGATTTTTCCCGGAAAATTTTGACGTCACAATAGAGATTTTTGGACGTCACAATGTAACGTGACGCAATTTACTCCGATTGACCTCAGGTCAATCGGGGTATTTCATTCATAAAATGAAATTGGAAATCCTCCTGATTATCCCCAAAACATCAAGACATTTATCACATAGTTTCAACCTACCTTATCACACTATAATATGATCCTGAATTTTGTTTCAATGTGACATTTTTGTGACGAAGTGGCGTGGTATTATGTGATACCCTCAGTCGTGTGTCCGTCCGTCCGTCTGTCCGTCCGTCCCCCGAAGGTTTCCGACTGATAACTTGTGAACGAAATATCACAAGATCTTCAAACTTGGTATGCAAGTTGTTTACCACAAAACTCAGGTCAAGTTCGATTTTGGGTTCAGAGGTCCAAGGGGTTCTGGAGTTATGCCCCTTGAAACTTTGAAATTTTGCGAATTTTAGGGTTTCCGACTGATAACTTGTGAAGGAAATAACACAAGGTTTTCAAACTTGGTATGTCACTTGTTTACTACAACACTCAGGTCAAGTTCGATTTTTGGTTCAGAGGTCCAAGGGGTTCTGGAGTTATGCCTCTTGAAACTTTGAAATTTTGCGAATTTAAGGGTTTCCGACTGATAACTTGTGAACGAAATTACGCAAGGTCTTCAAACTTGGTATGTAAGTTGTTTACCACAAAACTCAAGTCAAGTTCAATATTTGGTTCAGAGGTCCAAGGGGTTCTGGAGTTATGCCCCTTGAAACTTTGAAATTTTCCGAATTTTAGGGTTTCCGACTGAAAACTTGTGAACGAAATAATGTAAGGTCTTCAAACTTGGTATGTAAGTTGTTTACCACATGACTCAGGTCAAGTTCGATTTTTGGTTCAGAGGTCCAAGGGGTTCCAGAGTTATGCCCCTTGAAACTTTGAAATTTTGCAAATTTTAGGGTTTCATACTCATAAATTGTGAATGAAATAACATACTGTCTTCAAACTTGGCATGAAAATTGTTTACCACAAAACACAGGCCAAGTATAATTTTGGGTTCATTGGTACACATTTTCCTGGAGTTATGCCCCTTTTTACTGAGAAATTTTGTGAAACGTGGCGGGGTAACATGTAATCCACCATTACTATTTTTCACAATTGAACAAAAGTTGTTGCAAGACAAAACGTAAAAAAGGAATATGACTTGACAAAAAAAGTAATTAAGTTTGTTTTCCATTGTGGAATTACCGATAAAAAAATTATTAGTATTTTTGTTCGCTCGACAAGGATTATCAGGTCCAATCAGATTCGCCCTACGGGCTCATCTGATATGGACCTGATAATCCTGGTCTCGCGAACAAAAATACTAATAATTAATATGTATCACTTGTTGCTGGTCGTCTTGCCTTTGATACAAAGCCCTACGGGCTCATCTGATATGGACCTGATAATCCTTGTCTCGCGAACAAAAATACTAATAATTAATATTTCTAGCTTTCTTGAAATTGACTCGATGAGTGCCCTGTGGTAGTTTATAAGTTGTAATTGTCTTCTGTTAACCTTTTTGTCGGGCAATGGTTGACATATTGCAGAACTCTGCCAGTTATTTCTATGTTTGTTGATGATTCCGGATACAGACCAAAAGGAAAGATACATGGATGTAGCGTTGTTCGACATTTAGCAATGAATTCCAATCAAACCGGTGTTAGGGACCGTCTTGTATCTACTATAAATAGAAAACATTCCCAAAGTTGCATAATAAAAGGTAAATATCGTTATGGCTGTACACGTGTTTCAAGTAGTAACCTCTCATCAGCAACATTAAAATCAAACAATATGGAAAGTAGCCAACTAGAGGCTCCGAGACTGAGCCTGTCATGATCGCTGCTTCTATGCCACGCATGACCAAAATGATGTTTTTACCAATGGTGTCTAATGTTAAGCTATGTTCTCCATTTAGCACCCATGTTTTTGTCTGATCCTTCTATACATCAAGTTAAATTTGTCTGAATATAGTTTCAGAAATAAAGGGCGGTTTTCTAATACCGGGCCTCACTGTTAAACTATGTTCTGCTCTGGGGGCCATGTGTTTTGTCGGATCGAAATGAAATGAGCAATTTTTGTAAGTTACCCTCCGTACACCATTCCTGTAAAACTTCGTTGAATTTGCTCCAGTGGTTTCAGAGGAGAAGATGAAAATGTGATTTTCCCATAACTATGTTCCGTATTGGCGACCATGTTTTTTTATCGGATCGGAACGAATAACTAAATACCGAAGTCACTGTGAATTTACTTTCTGCATATGCGCATTTCGACAACTTATGTCTCATCAGTGCAGATAAAATCTAAACGGTTGGAAGACCATAAACTCAAAGATGTTGAAAAACTGATAGAGAACAAATAACCAAAGCGAAAATGAGCCAATCTTTGTCAATGACCTTTAATACATTATTCCTGTAAAATTTGGTTGACTTGCTTCAGTTGTTTCAGAGGAGAAGATGATTTCCCCCCTTAAGGTCCAATTTTAAAGTTATGTTCCATGCTTGCAGCTATTTTTTAAATCGGATCGGAACGAAATATTCAATCTGTTTGATTTTGCTCAAGCAAGTATGTATTTTTGTATGTATGTTTTTAATCATGTGTGTTTTGTGTCATTGCTCCCTGTGGGTCCAAGATTGGTATATATTTATATTTGATTTGATTTGATTTGATTATAATATGGTGCTCTAAGATCAGTGGACCTCTGGTGTAGACGGAGAGTGCAGTAAATTGCAATGTGTGTCAGTCCGGTTAACCGTAGTTACAGGACTGACACGCATTGTAATTAACTGCACTCTCCGTCTATACTAGATTCCCGCTGATCTTATGGGGTGAATTCAGTAAATGAACATGACATCATTAAGCATCGCTCATTTTGGGGAGCTTTCGGTAATGTAATGAAGAATTATAATGAGATGATTCGAGGATATTATTTGAAATAAACTTTTTTTAAAAGCTAGTTCATAGATGATGTTTAAAAGGCGAAGGAAGTAACCTGAAAACATTCTATATTTTTTCGTAGCGAGTTTCAAGAAAAGAGGGGTCAAAGTAAGAACTTGAGTGAAATTGTTATATATCCGTTTTCGTGTCACGGAAAGGGCTAAAAAATGTCAGATGACTCTATGAACATGACGGTGCCAAAAAAAAAAAGACCTGCTTTTATATTTGACTGAATGAGATATAGAAGTTCAGGATTAAATATGGGAAAATAACTTTGAGTGTTCATTGTCTTAGAAATTAACATAGAAAGTAATGGAGATTTATTTACTGTATTCACCCCTATATAGCGCCATACGCGTGGCTTTTGTAGGCTTTTTGTGACCCTGTCTTTGTGAGGCTAACCTTACATCTTTTCCTTGTTTAGGGTATATTGGGACACGTACGACTTTTAACAATGTGACAATGGGATATCGGGACCCCCAAAACAAGCCTAATACCTATCCTTATATAGATCTATTCGAAAGTGACTGTAGGACAAAAGGCTGTATATCCTTAACATAGTTTTTGACAGTTATTCTGATTTATTGAGAAAGTCGACATAGGTCGAGAAAGTCGATCTAAAGGATATCACTAATTTCATTTAATCTCATGTATATTTGAGGCTTGTTCGGGGGGGGGGGGTCACAATATCCCATATCCCAGTAAGTCTGGACAAAAATATATCTTTGAAAATTGAAGATACTAATATCCGAATAATTATTGAGATTTCCCATATCCGTGTCATTCTTTTTTCTCAAATATCCCATATCCCATTTATATGGTCGTAAATATACAATATCTTAATTTACCCTAAATAAGACTCATATTTAGTGAATTTGATTTTCTACAGGATGTTGACGAAACTCAGTTCTTTAGTGTCTACACAGTGGCTGTATAATATTTTGAAAAATGGGTGCCCGAAAGACTTGCGGGTTTTAGACGCTTCCTGGCACCTACCAACAAGTACCAGGAACGGCCGACAGGAATATGAACAAAAGCACATTCCAGATTCATTATTTTTTGATATTGATGAATGTTGTGACAAATCGTCGCCATACGGCCATATGCTGCCAAATAAAGAAGAATTTGAACACTATATTGGTAATTTAGGAATTGATGGAAATACAAAGGTTATTGTTTATGATAACAGCACCAACCATGGATTCTATTCAGCACCACGTGTATGGTGGATGTTCAGGGTATTCGGACATGGGATGGTTTCAGTTCTTGATGGAGGTTTTACAAAATGGTGCAGTGACAATTTTCCTACAACGTCTGAAATTATCAAACCCCCAAAAACGACTTTTAAGGCAACATTTCAACCACAGATGATAAAATCTTTCGAGGAAATGGTAGCAAATATAAATTACAATACATATCAAGTAATGGATGCCCGTGTCCACGGACGATTTAGCGGTACCCAACCAGAACCAAGAGCTGGTAAGATAATATACATACAGGTCGTTTGGGGAAAGAAATTTTATTCTTATCGTGCTGACGCTTAACACAGTTTTGTTTTAAAAAACAAATGATGTTTAAAAAATGAAGAATGGACATGTATCTCTGCTAAGGTTTCTATCGTGTCACCTGTACTACAACAAGATACGAGTTCTAGAGAATAATTTTTTCGTTTTCATTCCTTTTATTCCTTACAAATGTTGATAACGTAGCATTTATCTGTGACCCTAAAAGTGGATAAAAATGTTATACTTTTTTGAAATCATAAGTTTGATTGAATNCATTCCTGTAAAGTTTGGTTCAAATTGGTCCAGTGGTTTCTGAGGAGATAGCAAATATGTGAAAGTTTACGGACGGACGACGGACGACGACGGACGCCAAGTGATGGCAAAAGCTCACATGGCCTTTAGGCCAGGTGAGCTAATGAAGAATGGACATGTATCTCTGCTAAGGTTTCTATCGTGTCACCTGTACTACAACAAGATACGAGTTCTAGAGAATAATTTCCTTTTATTCCTTACAAATGTTGATAACGTAGCATTTATCTGTGACCCTAAAAGTGGATAAAAATGTTATACTTTTTTGAAATCATAAGTTTGATTGAATGAACTCCTAAAAAGTAAACACATGGCGCACATTAATCAGTCTTTGTATAGCCAAATACATGTAACACTTTCGAGCTGTAAGGATCCAAAATTCACTTCTTTCTATAGATTACCTAATTTTTTGTTTTTATGCATATTTTAACTTTGCTTTTCCTGCGGCGTAAACTTTAAGAAGTATGTCAATAGCTATCATGGAACTATGGTAGTAAAATTTTCTTTTTCCGTATCCGATTTATCAGTGATAGCTTTCAGCAGTATATCTACACAGGTTCAAACTCTCAACAAAGTATTACACATTTTTGTTTCCATGGATTTCACTTGGTGCAAGCCTTTAGAAGTTTACCTACATGCTTTTTTCTCGTAAATCTCCAAGTATCTGCCATTTTTTAGAGGATGAAGGTGGCCGAAGGTGGTGATCGGGCATGCAAACATATTCTTAGCTCGCCTCGTTTCGCATCATTGTCACAAGTGGATCATATCAGTAAATAAGAAGGGACTATAAGCTTTCTTCCTTAAAGTAGTTCATGCGTAGAATGAAGGTCGAAGACTTCATCCGAAGCATTGCATGCATTGTAGCTATAATCCCAAGATGTATTATATATATCCATATGGTTGACCGGGATGGTTGATGGGGGACTTGTGGGAATGAACTTCAACTATTCTTTTGAAATATACCTCACAGACGGCATCAGTAGTATTCATTACAGTTGTCATTCCTGAGTGTATAACAATTCGTGGGATGTGTGATAAGTTAGTGGTTATGGACTTTAACCATTATACCTAACCGAGTCACTCATGCGTAATATGTAGGTCAAAGACAGCATCCGGTTGTGATCCTTAAATGCATCATGCATACCAATATGGTTGATTTGGGGCATGTCAGTAAGCGGGAAAAGATTTTCACCATTCTTCCTTACCCAGTCGCTTTTGCACGAAATTCAGGTCAGAGACACTATCCGAAGCATGCATTGGAGCTGTCATCCCAAATTACATCATGCATAATAATATGGTTGATGTAGGACATGTCAGTAAGACGGAATGGACTTTAACCATTCTACCTAACCAAGTCGCTCAGGAATGAAATGTAGGCCAGAGACAGAATCTGGAGCATGCAACCCATCCATCCCAAATTGCACCATGCACGCCTACATGGTTGTATAGGACATGTCAGTAAGCGGGAATGGACTTTAATCATTCTATCTAACCGGACGCCAACGCTACGGGTATCAGATACTAAGCCCTCTCACTTCGTGAATTGAGCTGAAAATCATTTTGCCTGTCGAAAAATTTATTGAGGACGGTCATTTTTTAGTCAAGACTTGTCCAAAATAAGTCTGTTTTTGTTTTGTATGGAGTTAATGCCACTTTCAGCAGTATTTCAGTACATATCGTGGCTGTCAGTTTCAGTGATGGCCGAAGTACCCGGAGATGACCACCGACCTTTGGCAGGTAACGGACATACCTCACTATGGTCTCATACAGTTGCAAGTCGAGTGCGTCTTTTTTATTTATAAAGCAGAGGGGGAGGGGGGTCAGCAGACGTGTCCAAAACGAGTGTTCCCTTAATGAATCTTCTATGGTTGTTTCTGCCTTTGCATAGCACTTTATTTACAAATTATCATTCTTGAATATAATTTACAATTCACTAATTTATACTTACTGATGGGTATGATTGGAATAGTAAGTTTATTGTCCCCGTGGTACAACTATTGCCCGAGGCGTAGCCGAGGGCAATAGATGTATCCGAGGGGACAATAAACTTACTATTCCGCGAATATCCAGTCAGTGTTTTATTATACCGAAAGAAACACCAGACAAAAGATATGTTAATGAGGGAAAATAGTTTATGCTAATGAGGGAAAATAGTCAAATCTTTGAAAATTGAAAAATAGTAGAATTATTGTATGATCATTTGTTATAGAAAAAGATAACTGAGGTATTATAATTTTCAATATATTTCATATGATAATCCTCAGTTTTTGTCGCGAACAATGATTAAATGGCAAAAACACAATTACATATGAACAGTGTTAACGTAACTAAAAATACTTATAGAATAGAAATAGAAAACCTTTATTCACAAAAAATGGGACCACAAAACATATAGACACAACACAGTTTAAATTACATTAATATGACATTTAACTAGCACATACTGATATATATAAATAAATAAACAAATAAACCTCAGGAACACCTCAGGAAAGAAAGGGACATATGAACTTGGGGAGTATTTTCATCTATAAACAAATTAAAATGATATATAATAGTCAGTTTTATAAATGAAATTATTTCAATATTTTAAGACAAGATGTCAATGGAACTACCTCGTGATTTAAGCAGAAGGGCAAGCAAAGCGGTCACCCAACAGCAAAAATGCGAATAGCTCCATTTATACGACATCTTGTATTTGTTTAATAAATTCCACAACAAAAGGATATCAATGGAACTACCTCGTGATTGAATCAGAACGGCAAGCATAGTGGTACGCAACTGCAAAAATCACCAAGGGACGATGCAAAAAGTTCCATTTGTATGATATCCTATATGTGAATAGCTGGAAAATAAATTAATTTCAATAAGGCTTAAAATCAAGTTTCATTTTTTAAAATACAATTTGACAAATGGGTCAAAATGTCCAAGTTTTCTGTATTCATAATCCAATTTAGTCTGTCTTGTAAATTAAGACTCTCAAAATTTGGACATGATAATAAAACACGTTTCAGTAATTATATATGCTGGTCGACGACACATTCTATTATATATTTGTAACAGTAAAACGCTGGATGGTAGTGCTAAGAAAAAGGTTAATTACAGATTTGACAGTCAAAATTCAAATTGTTAAAATACCTAGATTGAAATCTACTTTGGTCACATCTGTTTCATGGTACCGAATATCATGCAAGGTACAATTAACGCTTCCGTGCAAATTGGTGCTAGGGGTCGTCTGGAACTAACTGTAAAGTTTGAGCAAAGCATTGTTGAAGGTATGAAGCCACGGTGACTTCAAAATGAAGAATATTCCATCATTGTTTATTTGGTAATTTTTTTTCGCTAAAAAAGTTAAGATACATAACATAACATAATTACTATTTCTAGAAATACAATCTGGTCATATAATCGGAGCAAAGAATTTCTGTTTTCAAGACATAATTGATAAGGAAAATGGTTGTTTGTTAGACAGAGGATCACTGGAGAGGGCATTTCAAGAGGCCGATATAGATCTGACAAAACCACTGGTAGCTTCTTGTGGGTCAGGTAAGATTACAAAGATCTCCTCATTTATAATTTGGGGGATAACCCGGTCCTGAGTTCCAGATTTTTTTTCAACGTAGTGCTCCGGGCTCCATAATTCCATAGAGCTGTGGAGCCACATTTCACGAAAGCAACACCAACGTGGTGCTCCGGGCTCCATAATTCGGACTCCCATAGAGTCGTGGAACCCATGTTATTATCACAATTTCACGAAAGCAACAAAATTCAATCTACAGCTTAGAAATTTATATATTATTTTCCGTCTGCACCAATCAACATAATCTAGTCCATTGAAGGTCTAGATGGTTGGGGTGCTGGTAGTTAGATCTACTTGGGGGAAATTTTTGTGCAGAAGTGGGGAAAACGTCAAATAACCAGCACCTTTTGACTGGGGTCGCATCCGCCGTTGCAGTGCACGTTTTACCTGCATTGCATTCAGTCTGGACCCTTTTTAACGTTATGGTTACATGCAAAGTTAGTTATGCAGGATGCAGAACACAATTGATTTCCAAGTGGTTAATTCCAAGAATATTTTGTTTTCCGTATAAGTATTAACATGCTAAATGAATTAGCAAATAAGTTAGAATCCGCCTGATTTTGGGGGAGCTACAAGCCAACCTAAAGGTCAAGGATGTCAAGGTTACGGTCGACTAAAATTTCCAGAAATTTAACATATGGCAGAATCAGGGGTACTTTACTAATTTTCATAGCGGCCATCTTGTAACTCTTGGTTGTCGGCCATGTCTAGATAAAATGCATAGGGGAGATATTGAAATTTTGCAAAATTATCTTATAATACACTTCAGAACATATTTGTCCGCATCTAGCAAGATTCTACACATTACGTCTATTCTATTCATAAATACTTATCTGTAATAATGAAAATTTCCGGCCAATTAAGTTTGAAATTCGAAGCGGTATCATGACATTTTGACTGTAGAAGCCATTGTAAAACTGCCGAGTAAGCTATCTGACAGAAAAATACACATCAAAGATAAATATGTAGCAAAGGAGTAGGTGCGGTAAGGGCCTTATTTGGCCTCAAAAAATAAGTTGGCTTGAATTCTCAGTATATATTGTTGAAATGTTCTATGGATATAGGTTAACAGTTAAAGGGAAGATTACTCAAGAATTGATTTACGATTACAGAGTTTTTCAGTGTAGAAAATGGGACAAATTGCACATTTTCTCCGAAAATGACAAATTTGACTCATTCTTACTACGTTTTCTTTAGAGGAAACATAGAGCACAGGCAAGAACCAGAAAAATATTCATATGGGAGGTCCAATGCATCTGTAGTAACAATTTGGTAAAATATCTAATTGGTTCTTGAATGTGCTCTATATTTCCGATTAGAAAAAACGTTCGAAAATATGCCAAATTCCTTGTATTTCTATGAAAACGTTCAAATAGTAGCTTAACATGACGTCAGAACTGTACCTATTGTGACGTCATGGGTTCTAAATTTTGTATTTTTTCCTTAAGTNACACATTACGTCTATTCTATTCATAAATACTTATCTGTAATAATGAAAATTTCCGGCCAATTAAGTTTGAAATTCGAAGCGGTATCATGACATTTTGACTGTAGAAGCCATTGTAAAACTGCCGAGTAAGCTATCTGACATAAAAATACACATCAAAGATAAATATGTAGCAAATTTGTCCGCATATGACTGTGAAATATAACTCGCATAGATTCATAAACAATTGTCCCTTTTAAACTTACTTAAGAAAATTCGCGGCCAAATTAAATTGAAAATATGTAATTCCAACCTTTCCAGCGACAGGAAATCCTTCTGCACACGGATTTCTATTCCGAGATGTAGAAGTCAAACTTTAATAAAAGGAAGTAATTCACCGAAAAGGGGCGTGGTCACATGATTTTACCTTATGAATAAAATACCCCCGATTCTTCCTTATGATTCCGTGATATTTTCCTGCATCTTAATCAAACCAAATTTGTCACTTTTACAGCACAATAATCCTAATGACACAAGTTGTCGAAATAGTCATTTGAAGAAACTAAAGCAAGTTCAGTATTTATAAATTCTTACCAAGAAATATTGCCTTTGCTGGTGGACTGTTAGTTCACGAGGGTGTTTATTAACCTAGCAGTGCCCAAAAACTAATTCTGTGTTGCCTGCGGTAAGCCTGTCGCATAGGAATCTCTAGTTTTTTTTTAATCTGCAACTCATTCAAAACTGCAAGTAAGATTCTGGCCAAACTTTCAGGATATGTTGTTCATATGGTCTAGTTGTGCATTTTGATTTTTGAGTTTCACAGACCTTAAATACCTCATTTGTTAATTTGGTTGTTGATCAACAAACCCTTCAAAACTAAGGCATTTTCCAACCAAACTTGCGGGGTTGTTTGTCGGATAAAGTAAATACAGACTTTAAGGGTTAAAGGGGTTCACAGAGTCAAAATGGATCATTTGTTAATCTGAAATTCCCTCAGAATATAAGTCATATGTAATCATTAAACATATATTGATATGTAGTTTTGCACCTGATACTTTTTTGATTTTACAGATTTTAGAGGACCACCAAGCCAAGAAAGATTATTTAGTTGTTAGTCTGCAACTCCTTCATACTATCAGAAGAAACCCAAAGTAAATTGTAGAATGTTTTCGCAAGTGTTAATTGTGTACATGATACTTAAAATTTTGATTTTTCAGATTTCAGAGGTTTGCTTAAATAGCTTATTTAGTTTGATAATCAAGAACTCTAGATCTAGGCCGCTTACAAAATTGTTTAGTTGAGTTTATTCAGAAAAGAAACTCAGTCGCAAAATACTGCCTAACAGGAGTATAAACATTATTCACATAATATAACATGCATTTAAGTTACACATCGACAATACATATCTTGTAGATTATACTTAGTATTCCAACCAATCTTGTAGGATATGTTGTTCATTTAATCTAGTTATGCACCTGATGCTCAAAATTTTGATTTAAAAGATATTAGAAATGACCCACTTGTTTTGATTTAAATGATATTAGAAATGACCCACTTGTTTATTTGGTTTGTTAATCAGCATCACCTTCAAAAATGCAAGTAAGAGTCCAACCAAACTGTCAACCTTCAAAATTGCAAGTCACGATTCCTACAAAAATGTTCAACCTTCAAAATTACAAGTCACGATTCCAACCAAACTTTCAACCTTCAAAAATGCAAGTCACGATTCCAACC
>MJUU01019097.1:0-25690 GCA_002080025.1 Modiolus philippinarum
GGACAGAGCTATGCATGAGAGAGATACTCCTTAGTTTTGACATTTTTTTTATTTAGAGATAAAAGGTCTAAAGTACTAGCTACTGGGTTGGTGAATACCATCGGGGACTAACAGTCCACCGCTGAGCCATCGACCCAGTGTTAATAAAGAACAAAATACCGAAGTAACTGTGAATTTAGTTTCTGTATATGACCATTTCGACAACTGGCGACTCTTCAGTTCAGATCAAATCAAAGCATTTGGCAATCCATAAACCTAAATATATGTAAAGGCTGATAGAATAGAAATTACCAATAAAATTTAGATATAGAAAAGCCGAAATCAGCTTATAGAACAGAGCTTTGCATGAGAGAGATACCCCTGGGTTTAAACTAAATTTTCTTTAATTTAGATAATGCGAGTTTCTAAATATAATCAGTTGTCGGGCAAGCACAAAAGCACTGGATACTGGGTTGGTGAATACCCTAATGGACTTGCCGACCACCAACAGAGGCATCGGCTCCGTGATAATAAATAACAAATACCGAATTAACTGTGAATTTGGTTTCTGGCTATTTCGACAAGTTATGTCTCTACAGTGCAGTTCAAATCAATATGTAAAGGTTGATAGAGAACAAATTACTGATAAAATCTAAAAAGAAAAGCCGAAATCAGCTAAGGACAGATCTATGAATGAGGAATATACTCCTACGTCTTCTTAGATCCAAAAATAAAATCGATTTTCAGGTCAGCACCGAAGTACTGGCTACTATGTTGGTGAATAACCAATGGGACTTACAGTCCACCAGCAGAGCCATTGGTCCAATGGTAATGAATAACAAAATACCTTAATTACTGTTAATTTTGTTTTAGCATATGGTCATTTCGACAACTTAATGTCTCATCAGTGCACATCAAATCAAAATAAATCGAAATATATGTAAAGGTAAATATAGAGCAAATTACCAATATGACCTAAATAGAAAAGCCGAAATCAGCTAGAAATAGAGCTATGCAAGAGGGAGATACTCCTTACTTTTAACAAATTTTCTTAAATCTAGATACCGGTATTATTGCAAGTCTCTAAATAAAGTAGCAAAAATACCAATAAAGATATAAAGTTCTGTTTATGTTAGTTTAAATATCTGTTTGAATAAGTAAAAGATATACTGGACAAATTGTGAAACAATTTTGTCACCTTGTACATGTAATTTCGACTTTGACCGTGCAGACCTTATCTCTGTAATTCATTCTTAGTTCATGTGTACTACTTTTGTTCAACTACCTTAAAGATCAGTCACGTGTATCGAATATGAATTTGGCCAAAATTATAATTACAATAAACAGAATGCTTTGTTTTGGGTCGTTTTACCCTAGATATGGGATGTTGTCTCCTTGACATTTACCCCATTTCCTTTCTTTTTCATATTATTTGTTATTGTCTAATTAAATAAATATTATTGACTGTTTATGATGTAAAATGCACGCCAAAGACTATGTAATGACGGTCAATGATGGACCATTCAACGGTTCGTTAAGGACAAAATCAGTGACTTTTAGGCATTTTTAAACTTTACTAGACAATACGGGAATTTTGAGTCGTGTTCACTCCGACAACATTTTTGTGTATTATACGAAAAAAATCAATACATCAATACCCTGAGATGGAATCACTAATTAATGAACACTGTTGAGCCAAGGGTGATTTATATTTAATCTATTTGTAGCGCTTCAGATTAATTGTTTTTCGTCGATTAAAGTTTAGTTAAATAATTGTCATGCAGGACAAATTATAAGTGCACTTCAATTTCATAAATGGTATATATTAATATTCAATAGTTCTGGATTCCGGTTATCCTTCCGCCTTCAATTACACGAGAGTTCCTATCTCGAATGTCCCGTATTATCTTGCATTCAAAAATGAAATCTTTAAAACTAAAACTGTCTGTCAAAATGGTAGTCATCAATGGCTACTTTAGTGTAAAAAAATACGAATATATCTAACCGTATTCTGAAAAACGAAAAAGACAATAGGCAGAGATACAGACAGATATATACATAGGGATATGCAAGACAAAGGTTTATAAACATTGCACTTGTCCTTAAGATAGTTAGTAGAGTCGTGTTGTATATGATAGATATTATTTTATTGGATCTAAAAGGTTTTATAGGCTACTTACTATAACCGACGATCCTAAGCAAATATAGGAATAGAGTATTTGTACATGTTGACAAAGAACATAAAATGTAGAAATTTTTATATAGATACCTTTAAAGTAGATAGAAATATTGCTACTTAGATACATTTTTTCTGTGTTATATATAAGCGTTGATATAGAGACGTTAATATGCCGTTTGACTCTTCTGATTCCCGAGTGTAATTAGGCAACGAACCCAAAATACAAAATTTAACCCCATGGGAGACCTGTTGCACGTTACATTTTGATCGGAAGTGCCAAACTCATTTCAACTTCTCAAGCGATCACGTTACATCTTTAGGATGGCTTTAATAACTCCTCAGCCACTTTGTTGCTTTCGAGTTAAATATCGGTTTCACAAAATGATGTTCAGGAAAGTGATTAATCACTAAACACATATTCACAGTGTTCCTCTATGAAACCTTAAAAGAGGTTTGCGATTCATTAAAAGATTAAGTTCTGAAGCATTAGAAATTTCAAAATAATTCTTATTGTCATGGTGACTGTAAAGGCTGGTCATAACAAAGACATAAAGTGTAAACAATAATATAACTAGAAAACACGAGGGGACTTTATAAACATAAGTGGATGATATAAATCGAATAATGGTTTTTATGAAAAAAAAACTATACGCTAGGCTATGGAATAGCCTTGGATAGAAAATTGCGTGTTTGATTGACAAGGGTGTGGTGGCTCATGATGTATTTGTATACTCAAATCAATAATTTTCGTTATTTTTGTCATGTCGGATTCTACATACACAACTTGACATGTACAGCTCGCTGATCACTCTTAGGTAAAATCACAATTTTGTAAAATGGTAAAACTGGAGAAATTAAATGTTGTTCTAGCGTATTTAATTCTTCAAAAGGAGCTTTGTCCATTTCTAAATTATTTATCATTGCTTGAGGAGGTATAGCCTCCTTACACACATAATAGTTACACGTTTTACACACAATATGCTTCTCTCCTTTTAACATTTCTTTCAACCTCTCATCTTTTACATTAAATTCTTTCTCGCCTACTTGGCTTCGAAACATAAACCTTTTACAGCACACACAAATAAACACCGGTAACTATTTATTCTTCCGCGAAAAACACAATTCTATCTCTTTCCACCTTTCGTTCTCCATTGCCTAAGTATCTCCACAAACTACAATCATGCTTTGTTTAACACGATTGAAATTTTTTTTTATAGTATTTGTATATTATTGATTATTGCACAATACCTCATCTTTATTTATTAGCTTCTGGTTTTAAATTTATACATGTTCTTATTCTTTTTATCATATCTATATTTATAAATCTGGCTAAGCGATATTGCAATACCAATTCCATCATCCTCTACAAACCTGTTCCCAGTACCACCTATAGTAAATATTTATAATACTTTTCAACTTCCACAAGGAAACAGAAAAAATAAACCCCGCCCCGTTTTATATGGATGAAACTGGACGCCATTTTGATTTTCGAGAATCTGAAATTCCTATTGATCAATAGTCTTCTGGGCAAGCGTACTCCTCACCTCCCCCTAAGAACTATCTATATAGCTAGGCTATTCCATAGCCTAGCTAATTAACTTCAGATAAAAGAGTTCACAGAGTATTATAATTAGCTAGGCTATGGAATAGCCTAGCTATATAGATAGTTCTTGGGGTGAAGTAAAGAGTACGCTTGCGCAGTGAGGAGAACGCATGCGCAGAAGACTATTGACCAATAGGAATTTCAGATTCTCGAAAATCAAAATGGCGTCCAGTTTCGTACTGATAAAACGGGGCGGGGTTTAATTTTTCTGTTTCCTTGTGGAAGTTGAAAAGTATTATAAACATTTACTATAGGTGGTACTGGGAACAGGTTTGTAGAGGATGATGGGATTGGTATTGCAATATCGCTTAGCCAGATTTATAAATATAGATATGATAAAAAGAATAAGAACAGTAATGTATAAATTTAAAACCAGAAGTTAATAAATAAAGATGAGGTATTGTCCAATAATCAATAATATACAAATATTATAAAAGAGTTTTCAATTGTGTTAAACAAAGCGTGATTGTAGTTTGTGGAGATACTTAGGCCCGGGTACTTAGGCAATAGGCAATGGAGAACGAAAGGTGGAAAGATGATAGAATTGCTTTTTTTGCGGAAGAATAAAAGAGCTGCGTTTTTTGCGGAAGAATAAAAGAGCTACCCTAGGAGAATGCAAAAACAAAATGAAAAAAACAAAACAAAACAAAACAAAACAAAACAAAACAAAAAAAACAAAAAAAAACAAAAAAAAACAAAAGCATGAAACCACTTTGAGTTGCTGTTGGCAAAAAATTAGAGGTTTGATCGAATCAGTGACTGTTTTATCACATGTGCAGATCAATAGAAGAAATTACAAAGAATACCGAGAAAGGCTTACTTCAAGTATTGATGTGAGTATACAAATACATCATGAGCCACCACACCCTTGTCAATCAAACACGCAATTTTCTATCCAAGGCTATTCCATAGCCTAGCGTATCGTTTTTATTTCATAAAAACCATTATCCGATTTATATCATCCACTTATGTTTATAAAGTTCCCTCGTGTTTTCTAGTTATAAATCAGATTCGGCGTAACATTGAAAATCCGGATACATGACATCCTCCCTTTTTTAAAAGAAAAATATTAAATTTCAATTACCAAAAAGTTAAGCTATGAAATGTAAATAGTCTGACTAGAAATTAAAGACTAGATTTAAATGTAACTGAGTATTCAGATCTCATGATCATTTTTACTGTCACTACTTCTAAAATCCTACTATCTAATTTAACTAACAGTCATTGTTTATTTGGCATAGTCCTCAAACTTAATCGGGATTTTAACCACTCTCCCTGATCCTGTCGTGGTTGTCATTGGCTTTGTAGTTGAATTTGTACGACTGTTGTCAGCATTCGCTTCGCGATCATTTCATGCCCAGTGTTTTCAACAGAGTTGTTAATTTGAATTTGTTGATGGTTATCGATATTGTCATTGTCATTCTTTTCACAATAGCTTGTTTTTCGAAGATGCTTCCTGTTTCGACGGTATTTTCTTCCATCTGTTGCTTGTACAATATACGAACGCGGAGTATTGTGTTGCTGTACAGTTTCTGCGGGTTTCCATTTTCCATCAGTGTACATGAAAACAGAGTCGCCTTTCTGAAGTTGTTTTAACTCAGGTCCACAATGTTTGTCGAAGTTAACCTTGTAACGTTCTTGACGCAGTTTAAGCTTGTTGCGTATTTCTGGTGTATCAATAGTTTGTGGTTCTAGCAATGATGCTGATGTCGGTAAAGCTGTTTTTAGTCTTCGATTCAAGAATAGTTGAGCTGGTGAATAACCAATAGCCAACGGAGTATTTCGATAATCTAAGAGTGCGTTGTGCGGATTGTCTATTTTCATGATCATTTTTTTTATGGTTTGTACACTTCGTTCAGCTTAACCATTTGATTGTGCAAAATGTGGACTACTGGTGGCATGTTTGAAACCGTAATCCTTGGCAAATTGTTTAAATTCAGATGATGAGAACTGTGGTCCATTGTCTGTGACCATTTCGTCGATAAATCCAAACCTTGAGAAAAGTCCCTTGATGTAATCAATTGTATTTTGGCTTGTTAAATTCTCAAGTTTCATTACTTCCGGCCATTTTGAGAAATAGTCAACTACAAGCAAGTATTGGTTTCCTTTATATTCAAACAAAACAGAGGCTATTTTTGACCAAGGTCTTTCTGGTATTTCTTGCATGATCATTGGTTCTTTAGAATTGACATTCTGGTGTTCAGCACAAATTCTGCATGACTTTATACGATTTTCAATGTCAGTTGCCATTCCTGCCGAAAATAATACATCTCGGGCTCGGTTCTTGCATTTAACGATGCCAAGATGTGATTCATGAATTTTGTCTAGCATCTCGTTTTGAAGAGAGTTGGGTACAATCAATTTGTTAGATTTAAATAACAATCCATCTATTACAGAAATCTCATCTCGGTATGTCCAGTATGGTCTTAGCGAATGCGAAAGATCAGATTTCATCTTCGGCCATCCTTCAAATATAACATCTTGTAAATCTTGTAGATGTTCATCATCGGCAGTTTCCTTTTGAAACTTTGAATACATTTCAGATGAAATTGACAAATGTGAAATTAGATGAATGTCATTCACGTGAATGTCAGGAATTAAAACTTCCTTTGTTTCCTGCAAGTAGGATCTGCTGAGATGATCAGCCAAATACATTTCCTTTCCAGGCTTATACACAACCTTTAAATCATATTTCTCTAAAGATATCAAAAGCCTTTGAAGTCTTGGCGGAGTTTGATAAAGGGCTTGTTAAAAATCGACTGCAATGGCTTATGGTCCGTCTCGATATTTACTGATCTGCCATACACGTATTCCTGAAATTTGTTACATCCATACACGATCGCTAATGTCTCCTTTTCGATTTGCGGGTACCGTTGTTGCGTCGGAGTCAGAGCGCGAGATGCGTACGCGATCGGTTTCATGTCTTGTAACAATACAGCTCCAACTCCCTTTTAGCTTGCATCTACACTGAGTGTCAGTGGCTTGTTAGGATCATAATACTGAATTATCGGCGCGTTTATTGCCATCTCTTTGAGTTTCTGAAAGCTCGTTTCTTGCGGAGCGTCCCAATGCCAAAGCGTATCTTTTTCTAGTAATGTTCGGAGCGGTGCGCTGACAGTTGACATGTTTGGCATGAATTTACCAAGATACTGAATGAAACCCATAAACGTTTGCAATTCTTTGACACATGTCGGTTTGACCATGCTTTTTTCGACTGATTGTGGTTTGGTGATATCCTGAGGCATCTCAGAGGACTTTCGATTCTCTGTCCCTTGGGGCGATATAGAGGTCCTGGAATACAGTATTTTAGTATTCTGATCAATGTGCATGTTACTGTCTTGAGATGCATGTGAATTATCACTCCGAGTGTCCATGGACTGTGCAAAATCTGTGCCTTGAACTGCTGAACCTGAACGTATTCTAATCCTTGACGATCCAGCTGATGTTGATGGTTGATTTATAATGTCCATGCTACGGCTTGAATCGGGTGTTGTAGCAGAATCAATGTTCTCATCAGATGCATTTGCAACCGGTCTGTTTCTACCTGCCGTAATTTCAGTTCTGGCAGACTTTTTAGTTGAAGTTATCCCCGATTTTCCCCGTGAAGCAGTGATTCTGTTTGGTGGATGTCTAATTCTCCTTGGAGGCCTCATTTTTGATACGGATGGCGAAAGATTTGTGTATTTCTTTTCGAAAAATTCACGCCACAGGCAAAACGCTAAAATATGACTTCAACAAAATGAACCGTTACCCGAATCCGGATAATTTTTCCCGACTTTAAATATTATTCAACTTTTATTACACGAGCTTTATCATTTACAACGATAACCAGTAGTTATTTGATTTAACTTGTCCGAAACAGATCTCAAAGATCTATAATTTATAGCTTCCGAACATCATTAGATACAATTAAGTAATGAAGGGATATGGATTAAATGCACATTAGACAAATCGCTACAAATACATGGTAAAACAAAGCAATGGAACAACGGATTTATTGATGTTCTTCATCTTTAAGTCACCACGAGGCATTCAACAATGAGCTTTGCACATACATCTTAGTAATTTCAAGACGTGCCGTAGCACCCGTTTGGGCGGTATCCATTGCTAATTATCTAGCAACGCTACACCCATGCTCTACATTATTCATTAATGCGGTGTTGTCAACAAACAAAGCCTTTTGTGTCTATCTCAGCAATCACTAATACGCTTTGGGGCCAATGGGGACTCGAAAAGGGTGGGTTTCTAAAACGTATTTTCGCAACTTTGTCTGAAGCAGATCTAAGAGTTTATTAGAGTTACAGCTGTAAAATTTAAGAAGATAGTAGTCCAATGTGTCTTTTTGTGCAGTCGACATAATTTCTTCCAAAAGGTTCCGTAAAGGGTACAATTCTTGTGCTCAAAACGTGCTTGGATCTACTTTAGATCATTAAAGAAACTACATTTGTATAAAAATATTTTACAGATTGTCACTTATCTCTCTGATTATTAATACCATCTTCATGAGACCCGAAGAAAATTTGGCAAGTCGTGCAATATGAAGTTCTAAAGCATTTGAAATTATAGAATAGCTAACATACGTCGCCGCGGTAATCATTTGAAAAAAAATAAAGTTTGAGAAAATTTTTTCTATTGTCAGATCTATTATGTTTACAGCAATATGTATTACCTACAATATAAAGGAAATGTCAAGGGTGTGGTTTGAATCGACGGTCTAGTGCTCTTTTGTCATTGAAACCAAACCTGAAAATTCAAAGTTTAAGAAAAGGGTATTTTTTCCTTCGTTATGTTTGATTTTAACTGTTTTAAGAGGGACACACTTTCCCAAAACACTTCATAAATGTCAATCCCTATAATCCTGATTTGCTCATTAAACAAGTGTGAACTATCAGATTACATACTAATCCAGAGTCACAAAATTAATCTTTAAGCTGCTAACAACATGCATTATTGGAAGCGTTTTCTTTATTATGGAAGGGAGAGATTATTTTCTGTGTGTCCAGAAACTGTTGAAATGTAGAACTGGAATTTTTTTTGCCGTTGTACCTGTAACTTTTTAGGCACTGTCTTTGAAACTTTCTACAAAGCGTTTGTCAAGGATATACCCTATTATAAAAATGTTTTTTCTGTTATAGGTTAACTCTGTTTAAAAGAACTTCTTCTGTCAAAATATTTTAAGAACATTTCAAAGTTTAAATCATCGAATCTTTGTTTACTTTACAAATTTTTTCCTTTATTTATCGTTTTTTTTAATTTACATAGCTTCGACGTCAATTAAACTATGCTTTCTTGCTTTATGTTGTTGCTAATAGGGTATTGATAGTGTTATAATAACTTAATGTAAAAAATTGCTTTAAAGAATATATTTATGCAATCTGAGTTGCAATAATCTTGCTAGAAACAACGGCAGTAGAATACCGAAGGAACAAGGGAAGCGAAGACCACAAAAATCGAAATCCAAAGACATGGCAAAAACGGCAACAGAGAAGAAAAGACAAAATAAGGACGTGAGACAGGTACAATGCACGGAAATAAAAAGACGACACCAAAAACTAAGGCACTCATAGTGTGAACTGCCATGAAAACCGGGAGTGACATCAGGTGCTCCGGAAGGGTAAGCATGTCCTGCTCCACTAGCGACACCCGTCACACAAGTATATATTGTTTTGAAAGTCTGATTTGAGTTTGAATAGCCATTTTCTAACCCTGAGACAAAACCAATAAAAATCCATGGTACGCGTTACTTCTCTAACCCTCAAACAGTACCAAGGTAAAAATTTGAAAAGCTGTTGTAAGTCTCTTGAGTATTCAAACATTTACCAGGGCAAACCAGTAGCACGAACATCACCAACGAAGACAAAACTAAAATTTTACAGTATGATATACAAGAAAACACAAAAATTAAAACCACTGACAGCGTGAACTCCCAAGGGGATATAGAGTAAATGTACATCGGATAAAATCCCTATAATTACATGAAAAGATTAAGCAAATGGAACAACGCCTTCATTGTTGTTCTTTATTTTGAAGTCAACATGAGGCTTTCAACAAAGAGAAAACACTCCTACCTCATAGTAAGTTCAAGACGGTATCTAGCACCGGTTAGAGCAGAATTCACTAAATGTTGAACAACGTTACATCCATATATCTTGATTTTGGTCATGGATACATAACATAACATATAGGGCAATGAACTCTTACAAACATTGCCATCCGTTACCCGACAAAGGGACCAATAGACAATACAGCATATAAACTATCATGGGGCAATCTGATCACTGAGCCCTGATAATGTTTTTTTCTTTGAATATTATATATTGAATCACCCGAAGAAAAATCAATACACCTGGGTAGATTTTCAGTAGTTTTAATACTATCATTTTACATTTTCCCCTAACTCACAAACCAAATATTCTTCAGAAGCTAAAAAAAAAGATAAATAAATAAAAAATAAGCAACATTGATTTTCTTGACTTTTTTTGCATCAATTTCTGCATTTAGAATGCTATTTGTATGACTACAACCAAAGTAAACACCATTTCAAAGTGCAAACAATTACCTCAGAAGCACCTTCGTAAATTGGGGAGGGGGAGTGCGACATTTTGTAGAACAATTTCATAATTTTACAGGCATCTTTGAACATTTGTAGCTTCATTTAATAGAAAAATACTCTAATGGCTAAGAATTAAACATGGTATGAGATTTATTACATAAAAGAAGCATTTTTGGTTTTGTGTCCATGTTTAACATCTATGAGTAATTGTGCTTACATTGTAATCAAAGCACTGAAAACACTAAATCTGTGACTTTTTGGATAGTGATGTAAAGTAGGGAAAAATTCAGAAAAGGATGTTATTGTCTGTATACAATTTGGAAATTAACTAAAAAACATGATAAAATGAAGCAATTATACTGGGGGATAATAAGACAGAATTTTCGAAAATTTTGAAACATGTCTTAAAAATGTTTTGATAGCCTATATTGATGCAAAACATGTTCATTTACTCCATATCCTTTCGTAAAATATTTAATACAGGAGTTTGTCTTTTATTGCAGTGTGGAGTTGGTAAAACAATTCCCCGTGGTAGAGATGTATGCTCTTTATTATTCTTAGATATGGTGTACTTGTACATGAGATAATATCTCATGTGTACACTTTGTTCAATTACTATAATTATCTAAATTAATGTAAATTCTAAAACCGAAGGATTAACTCCCTCCATCGTAGTTTTGTCCTTAGCTATATTTGATATTACTGATTATTCGGATTTCGTTTGGTTTAATGCATTTTACACATTTTTTGAAATTATGGATTTCCTTTGTTTGGGTTCTAGTGCTGCTGATGAGGAATTAATTTCCGAAATGGCCACACAGCTCATTAAAATTACTGCAGTTGTAGTTAACATATGTGTTATGGTCTCATGTTCATTTACTCCATGTCATTCCGTAAAATATGTATGATGAATTTGAGGTAAAGATTGAAGTTTTAGCCAGCTGGTAGTACAACTTTGGCCAAAAACAACTGTTATGTAATATTTCGGTTTTTGACACTGAAATGCCATTTTTAGGCCATTTTCATGATTTTGTGCGAAATTAGAAGGGTTAACTGTAAAAAGTAGTTTGGCAACATCAAATGAAGGCTGTCTGTGTCACACTGTCTCAATTCGTGTTGCTGTGAATTGCCGTGATGTTGAATTTATGATTTTAGAATTTCCCCTTTCCTTTTCTTGCTTCGGTATTCCTTGCCGATGTATTTACAAACGAATTTCTCACTTTTGAATATATGTCCAATGTTTACAAATTTCATGTCGATCAGTGTCTCGAACAAAAGCGACAGCCTCATATAAAAATCTGTCTGATTTGTATACAATATTTTTTAAGCAGGAATGGTACTTATATATGCAGTTTAATGTGAACATGAACCTCATGCAATTAAAAATATTATGCTCTTCATCTAGTAAACAGTGTAAAATTGTCATTTTAGGGTCCACAGTGTCAAAACAAGAGCCAAGTCAAAATTGTATCATCTGATTTTGGGAAAACATTTCTGAATTTGCCACACTTTTCATAAATTTGCATTTATTTTAATATGTTTTTTTTCTTTGAATATTATATATTTAATCACCCGAAGGAAAATCAATAAACCTGGGTGGATTTTCAGTAGTTTTCATACTATTATTATACCTTTTCATATCGGGCTTTTCGGCTAACTCACAAACAAAAGAATGCATCACTGTTTTGAATTTATGTTCAATGTTTATAAATTTCATGTCGATCAGTGTCTCGAACAAAAGCAACAACTCTCACTGAAGTGCCTCATATATAAATCTGTCTTATTTGCATACAATAATTTTTTGAGCAGGAATGGTGCTTATATAATAAATCATGCAGTTTGATATGAACATGAACCTCATGAAATTCAAAATACCATGCTCTTCCTCTAGTAGATAGTGTAAAAATGTCATTTTAGCGTTCCCAATGTCAAAACAAGAGCCAAGTCAAAATTTTATTATCTGATTTTGGGAAAACATTTCTGAATTTGCCACACTTTTCATAAATTTGCATTTATTTTAATTTCTTTTTTTTCTTTAAATATTATATATTTAATCACCTGAAGGAAACTAAATACACCTGGGTGGATTTTCGGTAGTTTTAATACTTTTATTATACCTTTTCATATCGGACTTTTCGGCTAACTCACAAACCAATTATTCCCCAGAAGCCAAAAAAAAAAAAAATAAAAAAATAAATAAGTAAATAAATAAATAGAACTGGTTTTCCCTATCTTCTTGACCTTTTTGCATCAATTTCTGCATTTAGAATGCTATTTGTATGACCACAACCAAAGTAAAGACCATTTCAAGTGCAAAAAATTACTTCAGAAGCACCTTCTCAAATTGGGGGAGGGTGACATTTTGTAGCATAATTTCATAATTTTGATAGAAAAATGCTATAAGGGCTAAGTATTAAACATGAGATGAGATTTATTACATAAAGAAGTATTTTTGGCTTTGTCTCCATGTTTAACATATATGAGTGATTGTGCTTAATCAAAGCACTGAAAACACCAAATCTGTGACTTTTTGAATAGTGATGTAAAGGAAGGAAAAATTCAGAAAAGGATGTTATTTTCTGTATTCAATTTTGAAATAAACTAAAAAGCATGATAAAATTTTGATATAAACTAAAAAACATGATAAAGTGCAGCAATTACACTGGGGGTGTTTTTCTATCATGTTTAGGTGTCAAATCACCAATGAAGCCAATTAGAGCTTAGAACATATAAGGATATAATTCTTAACTTTGAATTCTTGCACCTTTAAAAATAAATGTCGGAATGAAATAAATGATACACCTGTTTAAACATTGATGTATCAGGCTTATTTTGAGACCAGAGTTAATTGACTAGAATGATCCTTTGAATACTTATTATAGGGGTTTTCCGGTATACTATGAATGCGTAATGTTTTGGTCGTAATCGTGTATATTTATAGATAGGGTTTTTCAACCTTCGGAATCCTCTTGGAAGGCTTTAAAGGTATGTTGAAATTTTGATCTGATGGTGACGAGATATGTACCTTTCGGAAAATATATGGTTTCATAAACTTAAGATAAATTGTCCAGACAGATTTGAATATGGGGAAATTCAGTTGAAACTGTTAAAGAAATGAATTCGAGGTTTCTAACCTTAAGTTAAAGCTAAATCTAAAGGTGTAATCAACAAGATACTGCGACTGTAAACAATAAAACTCTAACAAGAAGTTGCCAATCAATGATGAATTTATTGAGTTCGATAGTTTAGTGATTTTGCGATTTATCTTGTTCAAGGGATGTTAAATGTTAAACCCACTGCATGGATGCCATCTTGAATGAGGTACACATATAAAAACACAAACTTCAAAGAACTATCATGATCAACTTTGGTTTAAACTTGTTCAGGGGTTTCAGAAAAGATCTTTGAATGCTCTTCAAGTAAGGTTCTATGTTAAACGTTCTCGATGGTGCCCTCTCGGATGAACATAAAAGTCATAGCTTTTGAAAGGGACCATTCAAGGACTATTAAGATCAAATTTGTTTCAATTGGCTAAGCAGTTTTACAGAATGAATTTTTTTACGCCGGACATACGGACGGTTGGACGACGGACGCAAAATGATGGCAAAAGCCTACACTGGCAATAGTAAGGTCTGCTAAAAGCCTATACAAAGACATGACAGACAAAGCTTTTATAGTTGTTCTTGAGACATCATACTTTTATTTCATTCTTTGTTTGTTCCTTGATAATAATACAACGTTACGATTTTGTTCAAATTGATGTTTTAGATAAGTATGAAAATAATAATATTATTTATATTATAAAAATAATGTCAGAGGTGGTGATATGCATTGTTTTTTATATTCACAATGTCAACATGTTTACATTAAAGTAATCAAAGATTTGTTTATTCGTTCAAAAAGGGTGAAATGAGGATTAAATGATAATCCTTATAATCTGACACGGCTAAATGATAATCCAAAATTATAGAAATTGAACTCATAAGTTGCCAAAATTACGCACCATTTGTAAATATATTTTCACACTGTTGTAACCTTCAACAGCATTGCGATTGTAGATTAATCGGAAAACGTACACCAAAACAAAACAAACCATGTCATTTCAATTTTACAAGCAACCTTATCAAAAAGTCAAATTCAATGAAAACTAACGACGATCTGAATTGCTCATGCAGAATTCTTATTTATGGCTCAGAGTGTTCTCTTTGTGGATTTATTTATGTAGGTGAAAGAAAAGATAGGTTGAACAAACGTATGTACAGACATAGATACGAAGTCACGAACAATAAGACCCGACAGGCTTACGCACATTTCAACAAACCTGACCATTCAATTGTCAACATGAAAGTCGGAATTATTGAAAAATATATCATAAGGCAAATAACCCACACTTAATACACCTTGCCGTCTCAAAAGAGACGAATACTGGAGTTGTGCCGGTACAAAGTCCGACTATCCCCAGTTCCTATCGTTATTTGTCTCTAGTCTGTTATGTGTTTTTCTAGGGCGGTTCCCTTGTAGATTGTGGCAAATGATTCAATTTTTCGGCCATTGTAGGTGTTGATATCCGTCACTTTATAATTAGGTACAGCAATACCATATGGCTGCAATGATAACATAAAAAATGTAGGTTATCTGTCAGGTCCAGGATAAAATTTTATGAATGTGATGAATATTATTGAATGGAAGCCAACGCAGACTGCGTAGCCATGGACACAGGTATTATACTGCCTCGCGTTTGCACATTTAAATAAATGGTCCTCTTTTGTATTCCTACACTAAACCCATTGCATCTACCACTTTCAATTACAAAATGGTATTGCGTGAATTCAAAATTAATTACTTCAAAGCCAAATCACCTTATTGTCCTTGCTCCACTTCTTCCGACTGGACACGTGATAACCGATGACCTAGATATTGAAGACAATATCATACTACGAGAGGTCTTTTCAAAAGGTTCAAAATTCCGTGAATCCAAGCATATCAACTGGAAATACAACTTCAAAATTTTGATTTATGTAGTCGAGAACTATGCGAGGACGTGGGCAAAGTAAAAGAAAGAATATGTCGAGACACTGTCCGATTGGATCAGGTCCATTAAGTCGTTTATTTTGAATCGTATTCGGCGTTTGAAAACAAATTAAATCCAGAAATCCCAGTATGTTTAAATATCCCCTCGTTGGAAAAACTCTGGATTACCTCCGCGAAAATAACATCATTGTCCCTGCAGACAATGTTTCTAACAACATATTGTCCGTGTGTAAGAAACGCTATATCGAATGTCTGGTTAAGGAGATGGAAATTGATAGTTCATCAGGAAACCCAACTTATACACCCATTTCACTATCAAGGAGATTATTGAAAAAAAACCACCTCTGTTTATAGCATTCTTTGGCATCAAGGCGGATGATGAAAACAATCAGCTCCCTTACATTCACTGGGCCCTTAAACTTCATAAGAACCCATACAAACAGAGATGTATTGCGAGGTTTTCCAGATGCACCACTAAGCCACTTTCTGAGCGCCTTACTACTTTATTGACCGCAGTCAGATATGGCATGAAAAGTTTCTGTGATAAAGTCTACTCTACGAGCGGCGTCAATCATACGTGGATTCTACAAAAATTCCAAAGATCTCCTGGAACAGCTATCCACTAGCAGTATCACCAAATGCCATAGCATACAAAATGTTGATATTTCTACTCTTTATACTGCCCTGCCATACAATAAATTGATGTGGTAATTCAATGTATCTGCACTAAAAATTGAGAACGCACACTTCAAGACAATACATGCTTTGTAAATAACAACACTGAGTAAAACAAGTGCATGGAGAATGACGTAACCAAGAAGTTGTAAGTTTTGATAGACAATGTTTTTGTCTATCACAACATTATTGTTATTCGGGCTCTACAGGGGATTGGAACCAAACTTGGGGCAAGAAATTGATGGTTTCTTAAAATGTGTGAATCAAGTCCGCAGTTCATACAAAAAGCGCTAGCAGGAAACTTAGTTTAACATTATACTATATAAGAAAACACATATTAAGATTTCTCATGATACTGTACATGGTCAGTTGAACAAAACTTATTCATAAATGTCTCAAAATGGACTCTAGCAGAAATCATGCAAAGATCCTCTCTGAAGCCATAAAAACAATTAGAACCAAACTCGGTCACAATAATCTTCGTATGTCACTTTTCAAAATGCGTCCGACAAATACGCACCTCATCCAAGATAGCAGCAAGTTTGTTTAACACTGGACCTTAAGGAAAGGAAACACAAACATTTTGTCTTTTACAACTTGGCCAAAAGGAATCAAACCCGGTGATTAAGTCATTAGTTGGCCCTTCAAATCTGTCTGGTAAGTCTTCACCTCAACTAAGATGGCTGCCAATGGAAACATTGAAATCTAGTTAAAAAGCTAACACAAATATCGTCTTCTCTGAAAATGCACCATCAATCGGAATCTGATCTTTTGTTTTTCCCGTATTTTTTTTAGAATTGTAATTTTGATAGCAACCAGCAGGGATTTCCTCTGAGAATACTAAGTAAATTGAGACTACAATTGACCACTTTTAAAAGATGTGTGTCGGGTAAACACTTTAACCAATTGATGAACTACGTAGAAGCTTTATCTCTAATTGTACTATATGAAAAGACATTCAGAGATCTTCTCCTTTAATACTTTTGCCCAATTGATACCAAACATGATCATGATGATGATTGTATTATTGCGTTTAATACATGAGTCACAAACGTCGGAGTAGGTCTATTATAGTCACCAGTGGAAAATAAAGCTTTTTGTTGGACAGTATGGGAATACTACCAATGATTTAATCATTGGGCAAAATGGAAAACTTTTTGCTCACAATAGATTTTAGATGGGATGTGCAGGAAGACGGCCATCAATGGGGAATATACCTTAAAATTGGACCGTGTCTGAAACCTCCTTCAGTCGAATTTTCACTAAACTTAGTCACAATGTTCCTTAGACGGCTACCTTCAAAATAATTGAATTTGACAATTCTGCACTAAAACAAAATGACTACCAGTGATTTACATTTATGGTGTAGTTCGTAATTTTCTGCTCCTTGAGAGTCTGTATAAAATAAAAGGAAATGGATGTACTTGACTGTTGCAACAATGTGAATGTGACAATGAGCTTTTTTCGATTCTGTTGACTATAATTCATTGCCAAGTATAAGGTACACAATTTTTCATTGATTACCTAGACGTTGGAGCGGCATCTTACAACTAGGGGAACCTCTAAAATCACAAAATGAATATTTTATGTAGTACTGATAATGGAAACCGGAATTCCTGAAAGTTTAGAAGCAATCTATCAAAGACTTGTTTTCGACTCTGTGGACTTCTAAATTTAGAAATAACATATCTTAATATTTCCTAATGAGAAGCCCAGAAGGAGCAATGAGTAACATATACAAGAAATGAACATTATTTACAGAGACATAAATGCATAATATGGAATATCATATTTCTAGTGAAAGGTCACAAAGTTGTGTTGCAATCTGTAATCAATCACTACTGACTCAATTTACATTTGAAAATTAAATACCGAAGTTACTGCAGATTTCTGAATGCTTATATTCAATATTATGAAAATCGAAATTCAACAGACATGTCAATAACTAGAATACCATATTTTCAAAACGGAAAAAGAAAAAATATAAAAAATACAAGTATTCGTCATCTACCATAAAGGCTCGAAATTTGTCATGTAAATCAGCTTTTTTGGTAGAAATGATATGGTAAATTAGCTACCATTTGTTGTGGTGTTCGTTCTCAAATTATTCTACAATCGCAATGAAGGTTACAACAGTGTTAAAAATGGCAGATTGTGAGTTCAATTTCTATAACTTCGGATTATCAATAAGCTTTGGGAGATTTTAAGGTGAATTTCTATACCATTTGCTTATCATTTAGCTTTGGAAGATTATAAGGTCAATTATTATAACTTCGGATTATCATTTAATCTTAATTTCACACTTTTTGAGCAAATAAAGAAGTTTTTGATTACCTTCATGTAAACATGTTGACATTGTCAATACATACTAAATATTGTAATCAATACATAAAATTATCATTTTCATATTTATACAAAACATCAATATGAATATAATCTTATTGTAATATTATTATAAAGGAACAATCAAAAGCTGTAATAAAAGTGTAATGTCTAAGCTGGTCTCAAATAAAAAGAACAACTATGAAAGCTTTGTCCTCCATATATTTGTACAGACTGTTTAATGTGCATTCACTACATATCCTTTCATGGTTTCAGTGGCAAGAGTTATTTAGATTTGTTTTTTTTGCACGCCTTACTTTTGCCAGGGTGAACCTTTTCCACTACTTTGCGTCCGTCGTCCATGTGTCCGGCGTAAATTTTTCATTCTTCTCCCCTAAAACTGCTCAGCAAATTTAAACCAATTTTATCATAATAGTCCTTGGGCGATCCCCTTCTAAATGTATCATTTTTATGTTCAGCCGCCAGCTAGAAACACAGGTTGAAATTGAACACTTTGAGAAATGCATTCAAAGATCATTTCCTCTGAAACCAATAAAATAATTTAACCAAATTTGATCACAAACGTCCCTGAGTGGTTCCCTTCAAAGTGTTTGATTTTTATGTTCGTATTTCAACCGAGCAGCCACTCAACTACAATAGAAAAAAGAAAGGAAACGGGGAATGTGTCAGTGAGACAACGACCCAAATGGGAGTAATAACAACTCAAAGCCACCATAAGATCTTCAATGAACGATGGGGAGACACCCCACACCCAACGGCAGGTCGGAGTCGGCCCTTAAATAAAGAGTAATCAAGTTCAGCGAAATAAACGCCTGCTTCAGTATTTTGTAACCTATTACCACTGAGCAGATGCCACTGCTGGTGGACTGTTAGTCCCCGAGGGTATTCACCAGCCCAGTAGCCAGTACTTCGGTGCTGGCCGGAAAACCGATTTTATTTTAAAACTAGCAATATCTAAATTTTTGGAAATCTGGGTAAAAATTAAGGAGTATCTCCCTCTCGCATAGTTCTGTCCTTAGCTGATTTTGGCTTTACTATTTAGACTTTATTGGTAATTTGTTCTCTATCAGATTTTACACTTTTTTGGGTATAAGGATTTCCAAATGTTTTGATTTGATCTGCACTGTTGTCGAAATGCGCATATGCAAAATTAAATTAACAGTAACTTCGGTATTTTATCTGCTACATGTCCTAGCTAGGCCTAGGCATGTTACTTATCAGACATCCACCGTGTTTAACTCAAATTAAGTAGAGAAAAAGAGTAAACTTAAGATGTAACGGAATAAGATCCTTTGTTAGCTGAAAAAAAGATGTCCCAGAGCGGTCCACAAGATCTTGGTGTCGACGGTAAAACTTCTTCAATGATGAATTCAAGTTATGGGTAGCACAACTTTGTTTAAGTAACCTATTTCTTAGCAACAAAGCTATTTAAAACAGCAAAATACCGAGGTTACTGTGAATTTAGGTTCAGCATATGCGCATTTCGACAAATTATATCTCATCAGTGCGATCGAATCGAAGCATTTGGAAATCCATGACCAAAATATGTGCAAAATCTGATAGAGAACAAATTACCAATAGGATCTAAATATGAAAGCCAAATCAGCTAAGAACAGAGCTATGCCAGAGGGAGATACTTCTTAGGTTTTAACAAAATGTTCTTTAATTTAGATATTGCAAATTAAAAAAAATCGGTTTTCGGGCCAGATCAGAAGTACTGGCTACTGACTGGGTGAATACCCTCGGGAAATAACAACCCAACAGCAAGTGGCATCGGCCCAGTGGTAACAAATAACAAAATACCGAGGTTGCTGTGAATTTAGGTTTTGTATATGCGCATTTCGACAAATTATGTCTCCTCAGTGCAGATCAAATCAAAACCATGACACAATATATGTGCAAAATCGTATAGAGAACAAATTACCAGTCGTATCTAAATAGGAAAGCCAAATCAGCTAAGGGCAGAGCGATGCAAAGGGAGATACTTATTAGGTTTTAACAATATTTTCTTAAATTTAGATATTGCAAATTTTCAAATAAAATCGGTTTTCGGGCCAGCACCGAAGTACTGGCTACTAGGTTGGTGAATACCCTCGGGAACTATCAGTCCACCAGCAGTGGTATCGGCCCCAGTATTAACAAATAACTTAATACCGAGGTTACTGTGAATTTAGGTTCTGCATATGCGCATTTCGACAAATCTCATCATTGCAGAATGAAGAAAATATGTCGAATGCAGGCCATTTAGAATAAACAATGATTGCCCGCACTCCAACGAAAGAGTAATATCGGCTTTTTGAAACGTGACTTAAAAATCAAAAAACGTGCATATGTGAAAATAATATTTGAGTATTCTGTGGTAAAATAGAAACAATATCTTTGTTTATCTGATATCATAATAATGAAATGTAAGTGCGAGGAACACACCTATGAATGAGTGTATGATGCATTATCAGGACGCAGGCAAAATTATTGCAATTCTGATTGTTTAAATAATTTCTTTGAATCAAATTTTATTACACTATCAATACATTATCAACACCAACATCAAACAATAACATTAAGAATGAAGGCATAGTTTTATTAACGTTTCATTATTAATAGAAGCTAAGATTCCTGTCAATATTTTAACACAAAAGTAACTTTTTTCACCTACACCACTATCGACCAAGTGCGAATCGACGAGATCATTATTATTATAGTCAAGCAATATACATATATGCGATTATTGAAAAATCATTATTGTAATAAACATTATTGATTTTATTACATTAATAATTTCTTGAAATGGATCGCATCTATTGTTTAGACTATAATAATGATCTCATCGATTCGCACTTGGCCGATTGCGTACACCAGAAAATAAAAACTTTATGATAGAGTGTATCCTTAGCAAAAACTTTATAGTATGTTTTCAAGGCAGTGTCAAAACAATTACATGTACAACAGGGAAAAAAATCAAGTTCTATATTTTAACATCGATAGCGTTTCATATGTGCATGGTTACACAATCACCCCAGTTGACACACAGAAAATAATCTCTCCTTTCCATAATAAATTTAACACTTCCAATAATGCATGTTGTTAGCAGATTAAAAGATCAATTTTGTGATTTCGGATTGGCAAGTAATCTTAAGTTCACGCTTGTTGAATGAGCAAATCATTGACTAGATAAGAACTACATTGTATTACTGATCATAGGGTTTTACATTTATGTGCCATTTTAACATTTGAGCAGGTGTGCCCCCCCCCCCTTACAATAGTTCAAAATCAAAACATAACGCCAAAAATGCACGTTTCTAAAACTTTGATTTTTCAAACTTGGTTTCAATGACAAAAGAACACTAAACAGTCGATTAAAACCACATATAATAGGTTTCACTTATATTATAGGTAATACATTTTGTTGTAAACATTATCGCACTGGTCATTTGGCTAGGGTGAATTATCAATGATGGGTCCGTTAATTGTAGTAGGTTACACCCAGTTCATCACAATTTAAATATGAAGATAAATGTAAGTCAAAATTTGCATTTTCATAATGTATGCATTTCATAACAAACTAATATATGTGTCTATATCAGTGTAAAAATAATGAGTTAACATTTTTTGTAATAACATTTTTGTGAACATTGCACCATTTAAACGCACTGTTTGAAGAGAGAAAACCCACAGGAAACACACATGTATTATTGTCCGATGAAAAATATGAAAAAGTAGCATACACTTCCTTAACAACACAAAGCACCGATTTATATTTATGAAGATAATCAAGAATAGTTGAAAACTAATTCAGTTAATTGGAAGGCCTCGAAACTAAGTCCGTAAACTAGGTCAGTTGAGAGTAAATCTGATAGTTTTAATGTCGTTTGCCGAAGTCGAAATATATGGGTTATTATCCGTTGTCTCCGGTCGGTTACTCGTGACGTCTGGTGGTTTCGTCAACTGCATTTTAATTCGTAGGCCAGCTTCCAGCTAAACTTCAAAATATTAAAAAAAAAAAAACAAAAACAAAACAAAAATAAAGAACAACAGCAAAAACAAAACAAAAACGAAAAACAAAAACAAAAACAAATGTTTCAGTTGTACAGCATCTTTCGGTTAATGGTCTTCTAAATGTTTAGAATTGATATGCGCGGAACAGAATAAGCTGTCGAAATGACAATCTGCAGTAACTGACTACAATTACAGTAACCTCGGTATTTCTTTTTAAAGGTTAACCGAGTAAATAATTATTGATTACAGAATCCAACCCAAGTTATAGGTACATACAATCAGTTTGTGACCTTTTACTTGAATTATCATATTTCATATAATGTATTAATGTCTCTGTAAATAATGCTCTTCTTGTATATGTTTGTTTGATTGCTCCTTGTGGGCTCCTGATTTGTATATATATATGTGTGTTATTTCTGAATTTAGAAGTCCAAAGAGTCGAAAATAATTAAGTCTTTGACAGATTGCTTCTCAACTTTCAGAAATCCGGTTTCCATTATCGAGTACTGCATGAAATATTCTTTTTCTGATTTTTGAGGTTTCCCTTGTCAACAATACATTATACACGTACATATAAAAATGTAGTTAATTAATTAAATGGACGGAAAAGGCTATCCACAGCCATGTTCGATTGCTGATTTGTCAGAAAACATACAAGCCTGGCATATACTAGTTTTATTCCAAGGAAGTAACCATAGACCATCTTACACAATTTTGGGCAACATTTGAGCATATTTTGAAAATAGCCCAACATAGGAAGAAAATGCACAGATAAACGGCTTTACACCTGTGTGTCATGAAATGTAACTGTCATTGATGTGATAATACTAGTAGTTTCAATAATTAATTATGAGCAATAATGGAAGCGGTTTTCAGATTGGGTCAGTAAATGTTAGTTAGAACGCGTGCTTGAAAATTTCAAAGTTTTGGTAATTAGTTACAACGAGTAATTGTGACCATTAGTGATGAACTGCATTCATATTTGGTTATTTTGACCTCATGCTTGCAAATTCCATGACAGTTATCTGCGTATAGTTATGAATGGTCATAAACTGTTGAATTATGCTTGAAAATTTTATAGTCGTGGTAATACTAGTAGTTGCGACGAGTAATTATGGCTATTGGTGAACATCTTATGGTTGGTTTGTTCTGAATATGTCACATTAATGTATGACTAATTATTATCATTTACGATTACCAGTGATCATAAAATGTCATTGCTTGCAAATTTGATCGTTGTAGTAATCGTTATGAAATTTTAATATCTACTGGCACAAGTATTAGCTATATGGCATTTTGACCAAACATTGCATGAAAATATCCAATAAAAATGAAAAATACAGACACTAGCGTAGGAGACTATTGCTTTTGTCGGTGATTGTAAAATTACAAAAATACCAAAGTTGCATAAAAACAGTAAATTTCGTTATGCTGTACACCTGTTCAAGGAGTAACCTCTCATCAGCAGCATTAAAGTCTAATAATCTGGAAAGCCATAATAGAAAAGAAGTACTCATTACAAAAAATACCGAAATAGGAAGCCAAATCCAGTACTGAGGACATCTACCGAGTGTCATACACGGAATAAAGCCGTAGTATTTTAATGGTTTAAGAATTTTGATAAAAACGTTAAATTTCTATTAAACGCAAGGTAAATTTTCATGTCAGACTAGTCTAACTATTGGACTGATGAACTTGAACTTACTATGGGTTACAATTAGCAATAAATTCCGCTCAAACCGATAATACGAGCCGTCTTCAACTTTCTATGGGTTATAGTTGAAGGCCTCATGATGACTTCAAGATGAAGAACAACATTAAAAGTGGTGTTCCTTTGCTCGGTAAATCTTATGTATTTGTATAGACTTTTTCTAATGTGTGCATTTACTCCATATTCTTTCATTGTTAAACGAATATAAATATTCTTAAGTGGTATTTCAAAAGTAAAAACAATTAGAAATGCAAGTGTTGGTTCAAAATGCTTTAGCTCTTAACATATACACTTAATGTGACAGATACAAAGTGAATATATTTAATGTAAATGCATGTTTAATTTTGTCTTATGTATTGTTATATGTATGAGAAATAAAATATTAAAATATTAATGTATCATAGATTACTAGGGCTCTAATTTGCATAATAAAGTATTTTTTTATTTGTATTCTATGTATATAAAGTATTTACAAAGTCAGATTTTAACCGACAAAAGGAGAAAGATTTTTTCCCTTTTGACAGATATATAAACGTTAGCTACTTACCTACGCTCACTCTTCTGAACCATATAACCATAGGACAAAATATTTGGGTTTAAGGCTGAAAATAATGGTAACTTAATAAAAAGCAGTCGTAAACTGTTTATCGAAATGACTGCTTAAATTTGTTGTCCTATTAATTTGTGTAAAACTTGTTGCGACCACTTCAGTCATTTGTATATGTAAGGACGTTAAAATGTTATCAGACAAGGTCAAGTTCACTGAACTGAAAGGTCTTTCCAAAAGGAATACACATGCCAAATATGAAAGCAATATCACTTATAATTCAAAAGACATACCCAATGCTAATATTTTTATGCAGTTGTTCAAATGACAAGGTCAAGGTCAACAGATCAAATATTCGGGTACCAACTGAAAGTTCTTGCCACATAGAATCCACATGCAACATGTGAAAGCCATATCACATATAACAAATGTTAAAGATTTTGTAAATGACAAACAGCCAGACAGACAAACATACAAACAGACAGACCAAAAACTACCCCCACCCTCATCCTCGATTCTCGAGGCATGAAAAAGTATTGGGATCCAAAAACAATATTAAAACGGTTAAAGACCAATAATGAATTTAAAAAAGACAAAAAGACAGAAAACCCAACTTCATTAAGCTTACACAAATGAAGGGATTTTTAAGTACCACAAGTTTATCATTTTTGTTAGATGGTCGATTTAGAAATACAATCCTCACAAATATGGGTGATGTCAGATGAATCGGAGAAGGAAAACCACAAAAACATTATAAAAATACATAAAGCCTCCACAAGATTGCGATAAAGAAACTGATTCAAACCAAATATACAGAAGATCATAGAAATGGCAGAATTCGCCACTTGGTATTAACTATATTTGGTTTAAATGGTTATGCTGCTTGTATTTTTACTTTAAGTTGGTTCAACATTTGCTTTGTGAGTCAAGTAGAGAAAAAGATTGATTGTTTGGGCTTGAATTCTGCTATTTGGTATAAATTTTCACAAAGGTTCCAGTTCCCATGATATTTAGATACTGTTGATATGATAGTTTGTCATTTTACGTTTCAGTGTTGCACAGTGAAACATAAA
>MJUU01019097.1:34285-44996 GCA_002080025.1 Modiolus philippinarum
CCAGATTCTCTTGAATTATATAAACTCGGAAAATCGCCTATTAAAAGTTTTGTTGTCGAAAAATGTTTAAGCAATTACCCAGATCAGAGTCTAGCTCGGGAGATAGTTTTCGGTTTAAAATTCGGCTTTAAGTTAAATTATGCGGGCCCAAGAGGTGGGAGCATTTTTAGAAATTCTAACAGTTGTACACGTCATGCAAAAATCGTACGCGAAAAATTAGACAAGGAAATAAATCTCGGTCGTGTAGCTGGCCCTTTTTTGTCTCCCCCCTTCCCAACATTTCGGTGTTCACCGCTTGCCCTAATTCCCAAGAAAACCGAAGGTGAATTCCGGTTAATCCATAATTTATCCTATCCTCTTAATCAGTCGCTTAACGATTTCATAGACCGCCAATTTTGCACAGTCCGATATTCTAGCATTGATGACGCGGTTTTAATGGTACAGAAGTTAGGAAAAGGCGCTTTACTCTCCAAGGCTGATATAAAGTCAGCTTTTCGGTTACTTAAAATATGGCCAGGAGATTTTGATCAATTGGGATTCCGATTTGATGACAAGTTCTTTTTTGATCGATGTTTGCCTTTCGGGGCAAGTATTAGTTGTAACTTATTTGAAAAATTTTCCACAGCATTGCACTGGTACATCGCTGAACGCAGTCTTTACAAAACTTTATTACATTATTCCGACGATTTCCTTTTCGGTGGTAAAGCAGGTACCGATCAGTGTTTATATTTATTGAACAATTTCCGTTCAGTTTGTAATGAGTGGGGGTTCCACTGGCAGTGGAAAAACAGTTTTACCAACTGAAATCCTAATTTTTTTAGGTATCGAAATTGATACTATAAAAATGGAACTGAGGCTCCCAACAGAAAAACTCATAGATTTGAGAAAGCGAATTTTGGACATAATTAACAGCAAAAAAGTTAAATTAAGAAATCTCCAGTCTTTAATTGGGTCTTTGAATTTCGCTTGTCAGGTTATTGCACCCGGCAGAGCATTTTGCCGAAGACTTATCGATGCTACATGCAACGTAAAAAAGTCCTGGCATCGAATCCGTGTATCTAATGAGATGAAACGAGATTTGGAAATGTGGTTTACGTTTTTGCAAAAGTATAATGGAATTACATTAATGCTAGATCAGCTTTGGACTTCTGATGAGACCGTAGAATTATACACAGACAGTGCCGGTGGGGTTGGGAGAGGTTTTGGCATTTATTTTCAGCGAAAGTGGGCACACGCTTCTTGGCCTGATACATGGATAGAAAGGGGGATCTTGAAAGACATAACATTTTTAGAATTATTTCCAGTGGTAGTCGCCTTGCATATTTGGGGTTCACAATTAAGAAATAAGAAATTGATATTTTCAATTGACAATCAGGCAGTTATGACAATTTTAAATAAAAAATCCAGCAAATCAACGAGGGTCATGGTATTGGTTCGTAAGCTGGTTCTTTTGTCTCTTAAGTACAACATTATGATAAAAGCTAAACATATTCCGGGTTCAGGTAACATTATTGCTGATGCCTTATCACGTTTCAATTTACAGCTTTTCAGAACAGTGGCACCTTCAGCAGAAGAAAAACCCGAGATTGTTCCAGACCATCTATTTGTGATTTAGACACTGAAGCAAACATTTTGCTGAATTATTCACTCGCAAATAATACATGGAAAACATACAAAACGGCAGTGCAGTCCTTTGAGAAATTCAGACATGATTATCATTTTCCGCATGTTTGGCCCGCCCCCTTAGATGTTTTATTACAATATATAGCTTATTTTTCCCTTTCTCATATGTCTCCATCTTCTATATCCACATACATTTCAGGAATAAGTCATAAACATAAAATGCTTGGATGCGAGGACACAACAAACAGTTTTCTCGTCACCAAGTTGATCGAGGGGGCACGTAGGAAATTTGGAAAAATAACCGATATACGTGTTCCCATATTTAGGGAGCTACTACAGAAGTTAATTCATGCACTTCCGTTCGTCTGTACTTCCAGCTATGAATCAATTTTGTTTCAAACAATATTCAGTATTGCCTTCTTCGCATTACTTAGATTAGTTGAAGTCACTACGGACAGTAAAGTAAATATTGGCATACACACCATTTTGGTAAATGATGTTTCTTTCGTTATCAAGGGCGCTGTCAAGGAGTTGCATTTAAAAATTCGAAGTTCGAAAGCTGACCAGCGAGGAGATCAAGTAACCCTCGTTTTAAAAAATCGGTCATCTGAAATTTGAAGTTTCTGAAATTACGATACCCTGTTAATAATGCACCCTTATTTGTACACTATAACGGTTCCTTCTTGACTAGATTTCAATTCAACTCAGTTTTACAAAAGACACTTACATTTTGTGGAATAAGTAGTCATATACGGTCACATTCTTTTCGCATTGGGGGTGCAACCGATTTATCAAAAGCAGGAATTTCTGATCCCGAAATTAAACGATCGGGTCGTTGGTCTTCGAACGCCTTTTCAAGCTACATTCGTCTGTATTAATTTATATCACACTTCGCATTACATATAATCTGTAATTCAAATAGCCTGTAGCGTTGTTTTTTATATACATGTAGTTTTTGTATTTTTAGGTGCACAACATATATGGTTCTTGGGGTCCTCCATAGTATATTGGGCAGCTAGACGTGCTAGTGGCCGAATATGAGGTTCAAATCTTGGATTACAGTCCAGGGGTGTCCGGCTTCACTGGTACGGGAAACGAGGGATGCAGTGGAACGGTCTTATCACGTCATTTGATAATTATTTGAACACTTTTCCACTTCCAAATTGGCTAATTATACATTTAGGATCTAATGACTTGGCATTAACAAAGGGAAAGGAACTCATTGAATGCATCAGATTAGATATATTACGACTACGAACACTCTATCCTGCCTTAAAAATTGTCTGGAGTGATATTTTACCCAGGCGTTATTGGCATTTTGCGGACAACCACAAATCTGTTGAACGAACCCGCAAAAGAGTAAACCTAGCAGCACACAAAATTTGTGTACAAGAAATATCACAAGGATTTGTAATTAGGCATCCTAATATACTTGAGCGTGAACGAACATTGTACAGGTTCGACGGTATTCATTTGTCAGATATTGGAAATGATGCCTTTTTAAATAACATTCAAGGGGCATTGGAAATGTTTATGACTACTGATAATCGTTCCTTTCCCGTCTCTGTTTAACTCAAATGAACAATTTTTTGTCATCCTGTGATGAGACCCTCCCATAGATTATCTCTCTTATTTACTTATTTGGCGGTGAGCAGGTATAGACCTACTCATTTGGCGGGATCTGACAAGAGGAAAGTGGGGGCTACGACTCCAGAATTCTGCGTTAGACCATATATTTTATTATCGACCAGTGGTACCACTGGACGGTCTGGTTAATAAGTGTTAGGCTGGCTCCTGTTTCACCAGAGCGGCCGGTTCATTTCTGGTACCAGATTTGAATTTTTGTCTACCCTTTAGATAAACGGGGTATGAATAGTGATACATATGGCCTAGTGTAAGTGGGGGGTCGTGCTCCTCCTTTTTCTCTGTTAGGTGACACAGAGGAATTACTGTTCTATTGTTACCAGTGGGACACCTTCTTGCCCGTTCACATATTTTTGGCAGTTTGTATCCTCTTGTCATATCTTGCCTACATGTAAATTGCGGCCGTGTTTCATCCATAAAGTTTTTATTTCATTTACAGTTCCAATCTTTTATTAATACTTCATCTTTTCAGTTAACATATTGTTTTACTAATACATTCTGATATCTTTAACATTTCATTGCTTGTATTTACTATTGTTTATTGTACCTTGTGGCTTATATATGCTATGCTTGTTGCCCAATCCTACTTTGATTTATTCAAAACATAAACAAATCTTTAAAAAATGAATAAATAAATAAAAATAATAAATAAATTAATAAGTTATTTGGGTTAATATTCATCGTTACTCAATTCTAAAATATTATCAAACAGGAAATAAGGATTATCACATAAATATCTAAAAGAATTGTCAAATCCAAAGGTCAAAAACGGCAAATTATTGACTGATTTTCTAAGGAATTCTCAACCAATTGTTTTATTTCAATTTGGTACACTGAAAGTTTACAGAATCGACAAAGAAAAAAATGATAACCAAATTCGGTGTTCGATTAATAAATTCAAGCTTCAAACAAAACTTGAAATTTTTCTATTAGTGTTAAAGAAACATTTAGTCATGTATACAATCAGATTTCCTTACAGATCTCCAAACTGGTAGATTATCTGAATATAAACTAATATATACAATTTCACACAGCACATATGTCATCAGACGTTGAATGAGATATAAAGACAAAGTAGTAAACAAAAAAATCCATAATATGTAATGAAGGGATATGGGGTAAATGCACATGTGACAAAGTCTCTACAAATACATGGAAAGGGAATGCAATGGAACAACACTAAAAGTGTTGTTCTTCACTTTGAAGTCACCTTGAGGCCTTCAACAATGAGCTTTGCTCATACCTGATAGTAAGTTGAAGAAGGTCCCCAGTACCGGTTTGAGTGGAATTCATAGCTAGATGTCGAGCAACGGTACATCCATGACTTTGTACCCAAGTACGCGACAAACATTAAATTGACTTAATTGTTATTACTATCGTTGTCTTCAGTTGGCCGACAAAACGACTAAAAGAAGACAATCACAAAAATTTTAACAACCACAGGGCGCTCATCTATTCAAAAGTAAGAAAACTTGGCATAATAAAATGACGAGATGTGGGCACAATAAACAGGTGGTGAGAATAACAAAATGACATTACAAAAAAATGCGAAAATTTGATAGTGCACCCATATGAGAAATTCTCTCAAGCAACGTGCACGTTAACTGAACTTATATACAGCATTATGTCCTAAATAAATCAAAGTACAGATGTACTGCTATTCGATTTCCCCGGTTTCTTAACACTTTCCTAGTAAGTATACCCTTTAGTCTGATTGATAAAAAAAAGTGCCATGTCACGATTTGACTATGTCTTGAATATGTTAAGATTATTATTGTGATCAGTAGTCCATAGAAAATTTCAGCAAAATAATCCGTACAATATAATCAGAATTCTTGATTACTTACTTTTACGGTAAACTGGCGATTTCTCAACTCAACTATGTTTACAAAATGACAACTAGAATTCATGATTGCCTAAGTCGCATTTTGAACTCTTCTATTTCATACGACTTCGTGAAGAAGACACAATTTTTATCAGTTCTCAATATTTCGAATACATTTTCTTTTCAAATCGCACTAACTATGCCAGGACGAATGAACGAATGAATATATATAAAAATGGACCGAATTTAAAATATCCTATAGTTATCCGATCTCCAACTTTCAACCCTTAAAATCATTAACTAAGAAAAAGTTTTAGGACGGAATAGTACGCCAAAGTGATTTATTTCGGTGTCTACGGGAGTTTGTAATACAAATAGGACAGATCTGGACACTGTTGCATAGGACACTAGTTTGGCCTAGATTAGAATTAAATGCAGTAAATAATACTATTTACTATTTACGTGTAGTTTATATAATAGTTAATGAAAAAGTGATCATCATCGTGAAATTAAGACTACCCGCGAAAGAGTGATATTGACTGACCGAGCCGAAGTCTCAAAGATGGCGTAAAGTAAATGCATGGATTTAATGTGTTTGGGTTTTCAATTTCGACAGCAACCTTACGGAAAATCTTATAAAAATTAAGAAAATTTCATTTCGAATACATCTATAGTATCATCCTTAGAAATTAATTTTCTATCATCATTAGAAAGTAAGTATTGTTTTCTTGAATCTAATCATTGTGCTTGGTGATAAAAGATACATTACAGGTTTTACAGTACAGTGACTGCACATACGTTTGACCACACCACCCTTATAACTACTCTTGTTAGATATATACACTGTATAGTATCGATGAATATTTTATGAATGAGGTTCTGTTAAGTTGAAATTTAATGCGTCTCTATAGACACTTTTAAATGACTTGAAATAATATTGAACATTATAAATGACTAAATACCGGTTACTGTGAATTTAAATTCTGCATATGCGCATTTCGACAACTTATGTCTCTTCAGTGCAGATAAAATCTAAACGTTTCGAAGACCATAAACTCAAAGATGTTTAAAACTGATAGAGAGCAAATAACGTGCTAAACTGAGTTTAAATGCTATTATGTACAATATAAGTGAGATTTCTGTTTTTTTTTAAATACATATTTTTTTTTACGTTATCTTCAATTTTACAACGAAACAAATTTATTTTTTTTCCATGCAAAAGGTGTTTAATTTATTTATAGGTGTACTATTCTACAGGTATAGAAATGTTTAAAGTATTACCTACCCGGAAGTTTTTGTATGTTTATTGTGAATTGTAGAAATGTCACTGTCATTGTTTAGTAGTATTTCATGGATGTTATACGTTACCTATCAATATGTCCACACTGAGGCCATTACAGTAGGTGAGTTTTTCAAGCCATGTATCAAAAACATTATCTTAATTAATAGGCGTCACAACAAACGAATTCTTAAGTTAATCATACCAATCACCCAGCATACATGTTTAAGTGTATATTATCTGGTATTATTCTGTGAGCAAAAATATGAAGCTTTGGACTCTTTATCGAATGCTCATCCTCGCCTCTGTGTCTTAAATGTCGACTAATATTTTAATAAAAAAAAGCTATAATTTAAATTCACATTTATCAGTTTCAGTTTTGATTTTGTAAACGGAACTTGATACTGCTTGTATCAAATATTCCCCAAAAACACCTATTTGTAAGACATATATTCTTTTTCGACATTTTTCCTAATGAAATAAAAAGTTTTTGTAGTTATTAAATGAAACCATAAAATGGCGTCCAAAATAAAAAAGGAAAATCTACAGTGTCCTTTTTATGGGTTTTCAATAAAAAACAGACCATAGTGACTCAATTTTTGTATGCTGACAAAACACCAAACATCGGATGGGGTAATATTACCCCATGATAACATTCAATATTGCATGGAAAGATTTTGATTAATATAACGTTGAACATATATACAATGGGGTTATATTACCCCAAGATTTTGATTGATAAAACGTTAAAATAGGATGGGGTAATATTACCCCAAGATATTGAATGTTATAATGTTGAACATGGGATGGGGTAATATTACCCCAAGATTTTGAATGTTAAAAAATTTTGAACATGGGATGGGGTAATATTACCCCAAGATTTTGAATGTTAAAATGTTGAACATGGGATGGGGTAATATTACCCCAAGACTTTGATTGACATTAACATACAACATGTCCCAGTGTTTCCTCCAAAATTTGTATTATAATAACATGCGTGTCTATTGCAACGCTAAAATTATCAAGAACAAACAGGATGACTTTCTCTTCTTTTCTTCTTATTCCGACGTAATGACGTTGATAAAAATTTCATGCGCTAACGCTTTTGGTCGCTGACTGTACTGACTTTATCAGCGTCATTATTAGTACCAGGTAATGGAGTTTTCTTGTGTATTATTCAAACATTGTCATATCTTTATTAACTGTAACGACTTTGAGTTATCTGCAATCATAGAAATGTGTCCTCATTGGTCTAATCTTAGAAAAAGCGGCCTTGCTGTTTTGTCCTTGGAATAATGGATATTGTTTTGAAACCATATATTCCCTGATAATGATTCACGCTACGGTTGGTTTCAGATGAGTATATGAAAGGCAGACGGACGGATAACGGACGTCAAGTGAGAGCGTAAGCTCGCATGGCGTTTTATGCTATGTCAGCTGGAACTCTGAAAAAATACGTTAAAAGACGTACGGAGTGAGAGTATAATCATATCATTAAAAATTGTCATATAATAAAGGTTTACTTCTATTTTGGTCTTCTTTCTTTTCCCTGTAAACTTCATCATAATACCACAGGCCTTTCATATTTTTCATGTATCTGTTTTTTTCATTTCGTTGTCTCCTTGTCTTGCATCTGTCGCCTTAGTTTTTCGTCTAATCAAATAGCTTTATTGAAGATTGTTTCCCTTTTCCGCTTGTTTCTTGTTTCCATTTCCGTGACTTTGTTTCTCTATCTTATTTTGTTTTGTCATCTTGACTCCTGTTTTTCTGTTTGTTCCGTTACTTTCTTTCTCCATATTATTTTGTTTTGTCATCTTGTTTTATCCGTCTTCGAATTGGTATAGCCTGAAAAGCGGAGATACACAACATTAAAAAACAAGCATCCTTACAATGTAATAGATATTCGCTGCCGAGTTTTTTTCTAAAATGTACAAAAATATATGTCAATCAGTATCTATAAATATATAGGTATAGATTTATAACTATAGCCCGTGTCACTAGTACTACAGATATATAACTAAAGCCCTTGTCACTAGTACTGTAGAATTATTATTTGCAGATGACCATTCGGCAACTTATGCCTCTACAGTGCAGTCTGGGGGAAAGTAAACAACTAAAAGGATCAAAAGCAAAGCCAAAACCATCTAAGGACAAAGAAATTATCTTTAATTTCAAACCAATTTCTGAGAGTTTTCAAAAATAAAATCAGTTTTTCGTGAAGACAGGACAAAAACAACTTGCCTCCAATCATTCACCTGGGGGTATAAATAATTTTTGTATTGTTTGTCAAACCGATTTTGCCAATCAAGAAGTTCTACCTATCAGCTGGTTTGTTTAACCTTGAAATTACGATAATTACACCATCAACTTGTTATCTTAATCTTTTCAAATATAACAGTATGCATTAGATAAGCATCATTAATTAACGGTGTACTGACCAAACAGCCCGGCCAAACAGACTTTTCAGAAATACTATCAAGCACATTAATAAATCCATTATACCTCAAGTGACCTCAATACACTTTCGCGTGGTAATGAAGGACAATAAAATGTTTAGAGATGTTATGCAATTAGTAAAACTATCTGTTACATTTTAACAAGTTTTATTTACTATCAGCCCCGAGCCATCAGCAATAATTTACGTTTTGCATCACATTTCAGTTTGAATGTAACGCTTGCTGTTTTCTCTTCTGTTTCTTTTACTACAATTTTGTATATTCCATTTAAATTATATACTATAGGATTGCTTTTGTTTTTGGGAGCGGACAATTCAAGTTGTGATAATTAACTTGTGTCCAACCGCTTTAATAAAATTATTCACGTGTAAACTTAACACATCAACACTATCAGCCGAAATCATCATAATAGTCGAGCAATATATATATGCGATTGTTGAAAAAGTAATTATAACTGTAATTAATATTTCTGATTTTATTACAGTAATAATTTCTTTATTGTTTATACTATAACAATGACTTCATCGATTGGCACTTGGTTGATATTTTCCGGTTTTCGTTTTTGTTTCAGTATGAATTGACGAATTTTAAAACTGATGACTTCCAGGTGATCATTATTGTATTTCCATGTATCTCTTCAGTTTTGTATCGCATATTCTTTCATAGTAACAGTCACTGTGGTACATTTATAATATGAGTTTGATTCAAATGAAAGCTAGGAGTGGGATCTTTTCGGGAAGTCGGGGGTTGGTTGATTTTTAGCTCGATCAGGATGATTTTGGAAAAAAAATTCCATTGGATTCGGGACATTGATAAATATGGACCTCCCATTTCGAGACTATTTTATTTAAGAAATATCAAGGTTTCTGCAATATTTTTGTCATTTTTACCCGCCAGTCAAAAATTGATTCATTAAAAAAAAAAAAATAGAAACCAGCTGGGAATGTCCAAAACACATTAACAGAACAGGTCTTGCCCCTCATGTATGGTAATATATATATGGTACGGAATTTATCCTAAGAATTCTTGAGAAAGTGCATGATGGCTTGACGCAATATGACCCGAAACTACATACCTGAATGTTGGGTCATGACCCATGTAGGCAAAAATTGGGGTTGGCAAGTATGGAAACAAAAAAATCTGGTAGTAAACCAAAAGAAGAATCATTCATTATTATGAACATAATGCGCGCGAAAGGGGGTATTTGGTGAACGATTTTGTGCGTCGTTTTCAAGGGGGGGGGGCTTGGGAGATTTTGCCTAGAAAATTTATTTTCATTGAAATCTCGAACACTTATTTGTTTTCACGAAATGTTACATGAAATTATTAATTTCCATTTGAAAAAATAAATGTATTCTTCAAATCAATATTAAATTATTTTCATGACAAGTAGGATTAAAATATTTATTTTCACTGGCACCAAGATAAAATTATATATTTATAACCTCCCCGCCCCCTAATCGTATATATCATATCCAGATCGCAATGCGAAATATGGGTTATCTAGTATTGCTTTAAAATTTTGACATATGCAAAGTGAAACATATCTTGAGACTTTGATAATATAATAACAGAGGTATCAAAATTAATGTATGGTAAAACATGCCACGTTAACCTACCTTCTTTATTCTTGTTACTCTGTTCATTTGACTTGCTCCAAGTCCCTTCCTATTAATTAATTATCGTGGGACCCCTTTAATAAAAACATGGAGGTATAAATATGTTTATACCTCACTGGTAAAAATCAGAAGCTGCAGAGGACAGCACGAACAGCTGGGTAGAATACTGATAATATTAAAGGGGAAAATGTTATCAGAGAGATGTTATCAAAGAGAGAGTAATCAAATAAAAGGGACTTGTAGCAAGTCTATCTGTTCATTTCTC
>MJUU01019098.1:6767-21532 GCA_002080025.1 Modiolus philippinarum
AACTTGATAGAATTTAACCATAAATATAAAAGATAGGGCACTTTTTCTCTATTTTATATTATACCGGTGTCCGCAATACTATAACTTGATAGAATTTAACCATAAATATCAAAGATAGGGCACTTTTTCTCTATTTTATATTATACCGGTGTCTGCAATACTATAACTCGATAGAATTTAACCATAAATATCAAAGATAGGGCACTTTTTCTCTATTTCATATTATAGAAGTGTCTGCAATACTAAAACTTGATAGAATTTAACCATAAATATAAAAGAAAGGGCACTTTTTCTCTATTTTATATTATACCAGTGTCTGCAATACTATAACTTGATAGAATTTAACCAAAAATATAAAAGATAGGGCACTTTTTCTCTATTCTATATTATACCGGTGTCTGCAATACTTAAACTTTCTATGATTTAACCATAGATATATAATAAGCAAATCCAGAGACATATAATTTAATTATATGTCTTTGGTTAATCTGATTAGACTTTTATTGTTCTACTATCTATATTAAACAGGTTGATATAGCATTGAATGAAGTTGATTAATAAAGGTTTGCGTTGTCGTATGAGATTTTAAAGTCAATGAAAACTGCAAGTTCCGTTTCCGGTTTTTGTCATATACTTGCAGATTTCATACGGGGGTTGACATGTTTATGAGATTTTAAAGTCTATGAGATTTTAAAGTAAGCCGTGCGACGGAAATATTTAAAAATATGATTTTTATATAGAATTTAACGTTGGTATATGATTATAGGAACCAAATGATTTATTCAGCTGTTAAAATTATTAAAATTACAAACCAATAATTATAAGTTGACGAGATACACAATGTACTCTAATCAGAGGTTGACGGGGATAGTGGAGATCAATTACGTCTTGTAGTCAATTGATTTTCAATATTAAGACACTACTTTATTTTTAAATAGGTGCAAAATGTATGCACTTGTAACAACCAGCAGGGAAAAACACATCAACATTTACGCATTTTTACTCGGGGGGGGGGGGTCAGGGGTTTACTCTTTGTGAAAAAAAATCAGTAAAACTCAACAAATTGTTTGTAGTTTATATGTGTGGGTAAAATAATGATTATTTCTATTATTAAAATAATTCAAATCAATATTAAATGAATTAGATTGTTACTGTTTTTAGGAATAGCTAAGGACATTATTACCAACCAACCAACAGAGAACTCAGATGGTCAAAATAAATCTGTATGCATAAGGTATTAAGGTCTGAATGACAATTTTATGACCCAATCTAACCACAGATAGCCATAAATGATCATTAATACTGATTGCAACTATTTTCACAGCCATGAAATCTGTAAGCATAGGGTCAGAATGATATTTTAAGATCCAACCTGACCACAGATAGCCATAAATGATCATAATTATTAATCGCAACTATTTTAAAAGCCATGAAATTTACAAGCATAAGGTCAGAATGATATTTTATGTCCCAAAATGACCATATAATAGCCATAAATGATCATAATTATTAATTGCAACTATTTTCACAGCCATGAAATATGCAAGCATAGGGTCAGAATGATATTTTATGTCACAAAATGACCATATATAGCCATAAATGATCATAATTATTAATCGCAACTATTTTCAAAGCCATGAAATTTACAAGCATAAGTTCAGAATGATATTTTATGTCCCAAAATGACAATATAATAGCCATAAATGATCATAATTATTAATCACAACTATTTTCACAGCCATGAAATATGCAATCAAAGGGTCAGAATGATATTATATGTCCCAAAATGACCATATATAGCCATAAATGATCAGAACTATTAATCGTAACTATTTTCACAGCCTTTAAATCTTCAAGCAGAGGGTAAGAGTGATATTTTTAAAACCAAACCTGACCACATATAGCCATAAATGATCCTAATTATTAATCGCAACTATTTTCACAGCCATGAAATATGCAAGCATAAGGTCAGAATGATATTTTATGTCCCAAAATGACCATATATAGCCATAAATGATCATAACTATTAATCGCAACTATTTTCACAGCCATGAAATCTGCAAGCTAAGGTCAGAATGATATTTTAAGACCCAACCTTACCACAGATAGCCATAAATGGTCATAATTATTAATTGCACATATTTACACACCCATGAAATCTGTAAGAATAAGGTCAGAATAACAATAACTTACAAATACATTTTTAATAGTATATTGTTAGAATTTTTCATCAAATTTTACCATAGCTATGAAATTTGCAAGCCTTCAGTAATTCAACCCACGGCATATAACCATTGAGGGTCATTATTTTTCATTGCTTGAAACTTTTAACAAATCCAATAAGTTTGAGCCATATTTGACATATTTCCGTCAGCAACTGATTTGTTAGTTTTAATTACCAAATTATTTTGGCCATTATTTTTCTGCTTGTTTAAGGTGACAAAACGGTCATCAGGCTTATACCCCTTAATTGGAAGGAACTTTGAATATATTTCTTTATGCAATTCAATCATTCACTCTTTAGTTTTNTTTTTTTTTTTTTTTTTTTTTTTTTTGCTATGAAATTTAAATATTTAAATCCTACAATTCATTTCCCTCAAAATTAATAATCACGCTTCACGCAGAATCTACACGGGACTAACATACTCATATAACTACAAGTTAATTGATCTAGTATCTATAGAAATATAAAACTTCTATAAGCCTAATGACTTTATTGCATTTTTTATTTTAATGATGAAATCACGACTGCACTGAACTGCGATGTACTTTCAGTTTCGCTCGAGTGCAATCATTTACATACATAATTTAATCTGAAAGAAAATTAAGACCAACAGTGCTTATGGTGATTACGAAAATGTAATGTTTCGCAAAATAATGTGATATGTCACATCGCAGTTTGAATAAACAAGGGTTTCCCGCACATTTCGCAATTCCGGAACTTGCAATTCTCATGCCGGAAGTTAACATGGCAAAAACCTGAACCGGAACTTGCAGTTTTCATAGACTTTAAAATCTCATACGACAGCGTTCCTAAACAATGAATGTTTATGTGACAAAAAATCGCCAGACGTGATAATTAATGATTAGTCCCAGGCCTATCTATAAAATGCGGAATTTAAATCAAACGAGTAAACGCACGCTACACGATACACGCAATGAACGTTACACGTTACACGATACACGATACACGATGAGCGCACACGATTTACACGATGAACGCACACGATTCACACGATGAGCGCTATTTTGGGAATGTTGAACGTTTCCATCGCTGTATTCACGGTGGAGATATTATATGCTGGTGCTTATTTCAATTGTCGCGACACAACATTTATGTGTATTTTTCCCAAAATTACCTTATAAGATTGAAATATTTTGCATTTTAGCTTTTTTCCGCTCATGCAATACCAAATTTATAGATCTTTTGTCAAAAATGTACTCAAAAGTGGGAGATATTATATGCTCGTTCTTATTTCAATTGTTGCAACACATCTTTTATACGTATTTTTCCCAAAATTACCTTATAAGATTGAAATATTTTGCATTTTAGCTTTTTTCCCCTCTCGCGATACCAAATTTATAGATCTTTTGTCAAAAATGTACTCAAAAGTGGGAGATATTATATGTTGGTGCTTATTTCAATTCTTTGGACACAACATTTATATGTATTTTTCCCATTTTAGCTTTTTCTCCATTCTCGCGATACCAAATTTATACATCTTTTGTCAAAAATGACCTCAAAAGTCGGAGATATTCACAGTGGAGATATTATATGCTGGTGCTTATTTCAATTCTCGCAACACAACATTTATATGTATTTTTCCCAAATTTACCTTATAAGATTGAAATATTTTGCATTTTAGCTTTTTTCCCCTCTCGCGATACCAAATTTATAGATCTTTTGTCAAAAATTTACTCAAAAGTGGGAGATATTATATGTTGGTGCTTATTTCAATTGTTGAGACACAACTTTTATATGTATTTTTCCCAAAATTACCTTATAAGATTGAAATATTTTGCATTTTAGCTTTTTTCTGCTCTTGCAATACCAAATTTATCGATCTTTTGTCAAAAATGTACTCAAAAGTGGGAGATATTATATGTTCGTCCTTATTTCAATTCTTGCAACACATCTTTTATATGTATTTTTCCCAAAATTACCTTATAAGATTGAAATATTTTGCATTTTAGCTTTTTCCCCCTCTCGCGATACCAAATTTATAGATCTTTTGTCAAAAATGTACTCAAAAGTGGGAGATATTATATGTTGGTGCTTATTTCAATTGTTGGGCCACAACTTTTATATGTATTTTTCCCAAAATTACCTTATAAGATTGAAATATTTTGCATTTTAGAATTTTTCCCCTCTCGGGATGCCAAATTTATAGATCTTTTGTCAAAAATGTACTCAAAAGTGGGAGATATTATATGTTGGTGCTTATTTCAATTGTTGCGACACAACTTTTATATGAATATTTCCCAAAATTACCTTATAAGATTGATATATTTTGCATTTTAGCTTTTTTCCCCTCTCGCGATACCAAATTGTTGCATCTTTTGTCAAAAGTGAATCCAAAAGTGGGAGATATTATATGTTGGTGCTTATTTCAATTGTCGCGACACAAAAATTATATGTATTTTTCCCAATATTTCCTTATAAGATTGAAATATTTTGTATTTTAGCTTTTTTCCTTTGTTGCCATACCAAAGTTATAGATCTTTTGTCAAAAATGTACTCAAAAGTGGGAGTAATTATATATCGGTGCTTATTTCAAATGTCGCGACACAACATTTATATATATTTTTCCCAAAATTACCTGATATAAAACGTTTCTGAAAGGATATAGATAAAGTAAAATATTATAAAAAATGAATTATTTTGGTCATTTGTAAAGATTTAGTATAAAGGGCATAATGAAAACCTGACTTTTCAAACATATTTATATAAAGATTTACAAAAAGCTATATCGTGACATATAAAAGTTCTTCGAAAGGATACAATAAGTAAAATATTTTTCGAAAAATGAATTATTTTGGACTTTTGTAAAGATTTAGTATAAACTGCATAATGAAAACATGACTTTTCAAACATATTTATGAAAAGATTTTACAAAAAGTTATATCGCGACATGTAAAACTTCTTCGAAATTGTATGATAAAGCAAAATATTTTAAAAAAGTGAATTAATTGGTCATTTTTAAAGATTTAGCATAAACCTGACTTTTCAAACATAATATTTATGTAAAGATTTACAAAAAGCTATATCACAACTGGGACTAATATAACATATTATATTAGTCCCAGATCACAACATATAAAACTACTTCAAAAGACCTTTAATGTTTAATGCAATACTGTACTGAATCTGAAGTAAAGTATGTTTTTCTTTATATTTCTAGTTGCACGTCGCGCGCAAAAAAGGTCGATAAAATGCTCACTGGGAGCTCACTGCCAGCCAGTGAGATTCTCACTGAGAGAACTTCCTAAAGGTTAACATGTCTGTCAAAAGGAAATGATAAAATACAATATTTAAAAAAAAAATGAGCTATTTTTGGTAAAGATTTAGTATAAATCACATAATGAAAACCTGACTTTTTGTCATTCATAAAGATTGTGTTATTGGGTATAGGCGGGAAGTGGGGCTTGCCATTTCAAGCGAGAGGGAAACGGGATTGAGGCAATAAAATCGTTGAAAAACGGACCTGAAAACGGGAAAAGGGTGTCCAGCATTGGAAATAGAACCTGTGAAACGGAAAAAGTGACCTCTTTTAAAAGTCTTTGTATAATATTCCCCGCGACTTTGGAACAGAAAATCGGCTAAAATCGGCATTTCGGGAAACGGATCTGCAAACTGTGTTTTGAATACGCTCAATGGAAATGTATAGTACATTTTCTCCGACCGATGAATAGAATTAGCCTCTAAAGTGTATTCGATCAAATTATGAAGTGCTGAATTTCGAACTGTTGTCTGACTGGAATACACGTTCTTATAATTCTACACGTCTGTTTTCATTAATATTATCTGACATGCTTTATATTTTATATAGAACTGCATTGGTATTTTATCACATTTGCTTATCCAAACAAACGCTGCGTGGAAATAATTTTCTATTACCTCGGCTATCGCTTAAAATGCGATCTATATATATATATATATATATATATATATATAGTGATCATTAAATTTTTTGGGTTCCTACGATATATATATATATATATATAAGATAACCTCGTTTTAAGTAGTGATCCTCGCGACAGCTTTCAAGTGCACTTGAAGTTCACTAGTGAACGCGAAAATACCTGTCATGGATTAGCTACCTATTCCAAAAAGGTGAACTTCGCGACAGCTAAGAGAACGCAAAGTGCACTTGAAAAGTGAACTTCAAGTTCACTTTAAGTGCACTTTTTGGAACATCTGCACCCATCTGTATATTTTTACAGTTTTTGAATGAATCATTTTAATGTAACCGACCATACAATAGTTTTTTAATGGCATGTTAGCATTTGTAAACATAATAAAAGACACCCTTTTTACCTTTTAAAAATGGTTTAGCCTAAATATTAGAAGAAGAAAAAATTAAACTTAACAACACCATGTTCAAGTCTTATCTAATAAAACATGTTAACATCTTAGGAATATTCAGGTAATCGGCACATCATTTTATGAAAACAGTTTTCGAACATAATTTATGCAAATATGTTTTAGTCAAATAAGCATTAGTAGTCCGTGGGCTGGAAACACTTTCCGTGCACCCCTCTCCCACTTCCAAACCAGACCGATTATTTTTTCAGTTTTTCTATGTCCCCTCTTCAAATTAAAATATGTGAACACGAACCTAACCAGCACGCATAGACAGTATTGGGCCACTTTAAGAGTACACAATGAAAAATTCTTGAATTTTCGTTTTAACCTACGTTTCATCTTTTAAGCTCCATAATTTTTTGAAGATAAGTTATGTGTACTGAGATATGGTACAAAATCAATGCTTATTTAATATCCTTTTCAATGAACACAAGTTTAGGCACTTTGTGCCCTTTTTTATGATGTGGGGATACAAACAATTGCAAAACTTGCGATTTTAGGGTGTCAATTCCTTTCAGATAAACAAACCTCGTCATTTGATCTAGTTCTTATGCCTAACTTATCAGGTGTAATACAATGTCGTAAAATAAAACCATTAAACACAAAAGAAATTTTGATTTTCAGTATATTTTTTTAAATGGAAATTTTCTAAATTTGAGATTTTTTCACAATATCGACTTTCTGATTTTAGGGTCGTAAAAATCTGAATATATTTAATAATGATCGATTTGATAATGATAACTGATATATTACCAACAAATTGTGTTCACAAATTTTAGTTTCAGAAGAAATGTCAAAATAATCACCCCTCGCCCTAAAATTTTAGGAAATATTTGAAATATTCCGTCTCTAAATGATTAAAAGATAATGTTTAATTGGAATTCTAGTGTGCATTTTACTAAAGCTGACATGCAGAAGATCATTTAAGCAGATTTAAGCTTTTTAAGATGTCTCTTTTCGACTCTTCTGCCTGAAATTGTATGCAAAATGGGAATATTCTGTTTTTAGATTTTTTGCGGTTTTGACTTTGAGATGCAAATACTTTATGAAATTGATATATAACTTGAAAATGTTGATTTAATATCGTTTCATTTTATTTTAGCAATTAGAAAATATGCTTTTAAACATATTAGACTAACAACAGTCTCATAAATTAAAAACATATTTTCCCCTTACAACACATATTCAACAGAATTTATTTCATTTTTTTCAGCTTGGAAAGCCTAAACATTGTATAAAGGTCCAATGCCAGTTCATTTTTAAACACCAAAATACACTGAGACTCCCATATATCACAAATATGATCAAGCGCGTGGTGTAACAATTCAACTTTAAATTTCGTAAAATTTTGAAATGCTGGAAATTCCCATTTTTCACGAAAATCGCCAAAAATATTCAATATTATCCAAGGCCATACTTTCGATTTAGCCATATTTTCGGGTTTAAAGTAAATATGACGATATATCAAATGCATCTATTGCTAAGAAAATAAAACAGAAGTATGCTTTTTTCATATATTTGTAAAGACGGGTATATTTTGGGGATTTTTAAGTTTAATTTTGTTGGGTAAGGGTGAGATTTTTGGTTTTTAGATTCACATTTAACACTCCTTGTTTTTTCTAAACAATTCATTACGACAACTTATCTTTCGCTCAGAACAATTAATTTGCATATCTGCAAATATATTCTATAGATTTGACATATATTGCGATTTAACAGTGAACTATGGACAAATATGAAATGTTGAAAATTCCTACTTTTCATAACTTTTGGGACAAATATTGAGTTTTAGTCGACCAATGGATGTTAAAATACCAAATCATGATGTAATTCATACAACATTGTCATATACAACACTCCTTTTGTGTGTTGTTATTTTTATGCGAACATAGTTCCTATCGTTATTTATGTTTGTCTCTTGTTTTCATAATTGTTTTTCCTGGTGCAGTTTGCTTGTAAATTGTGGCATGTGATTGTTGTTCCTGGCCATTATAGGTGTTTACTATTATCTTGTTTTCGTAATAGACAAAAAATTGAGTTTTAGGGAAAATTTGTTGAGGTTGGGGTAAGTTTTTCAGTATTCAGAGTCATATTAAACACTCTTTGCTTTTCTAAACAATGTTGAAAGACAACTAATGTGTTGCTTGGTACAATTATACGGCATATCTGCAGATATATCCTCCGGATTTGGCATATATAACGATTTTAGAGTGCATTTGGACAATTCTGAAATGTGAAGGATTCCCATTTCCATCAATTTCGGGCAAAATATTGAGTTTAAGTTAACTCATTGCTGCTAAAATACAAACCATAATATAATTCATGCAACATTGTCACATACAACACACATTTTGCGTGTTCTAGTTATTTTCATGCGAAAATAGACAAAACAAATGACAATTTTAGAGTCATTTGTTGGGTTAGATGTAAGTTTTATTGACGTATGATGTTTATATTATCTAAAAACCGCCATTATTTGTGATGGTTGTAAAGCAAATAAAGTAAGCTTTCATTTGATACCTATTTAAAATGATATTTGGTTACTAAAAATAATATGAGGCAAAAGAAAGACAAAACTTAGTCAAAAACGAAAATATTCAAAGATCTTACAATCGTCATGGCTCTGGTAAAATTAAAACTAAAATTTAAAATAAAAGGGATGATTTTGGTTTCACTATTACTAATTTTCCCTTTTCTTGACGGTGACTTTTCTGTAGCTCCATCATATATATATATATTTCAATTAGTACGCGTCTTTTCTACTTTTTGACGACTTTAATGAACCCAATTTTACTAACACATCAAAACTTTTACAACAAGATTACAGATTTCATAAATTTTTGAACACTTTTAAGATGTTTTATATAAGATATCAACATTTGACACCTAAATATAGTGTTACTCGCAAACAGCTTATTACTACGGACATTTTTCACACTCGTATTTAGTATACGGAAATGTTGTTAACAAATGTGAAAAACTGATAAAAAAAAAATCCAGCTTAACTTGGACGTAACTTACATTCTTCTCGTAATAGGGGATTTTGACAGGATATTCTTCATGACTCCGTTATATTAGCTTAGGGATTCAATGACCCGAGGAATCTACAGGTATACTGGCCTTTCATGGATACTGCCGATGTCCAGCGGATTCATTACCATACCCTTCGGGAAGTTTTGAATTTGGTTTATCTTCCATAGTGCAAAAGTGTTCTACCAGCAGACTAGGCTCATTGAGCATGTTGAGCTAGCCGGCAGTTTAGCGGCGAGCACTCCTTGACCCATCTTTTGAAATTGTTTTCTCTTACTCTTTCTTTCTTAAGATTGTGGTCTTGGGGTTGGAAGTCTATCTCTATTGGGTTTTATGTGGAAATGGGATAGAGAAAGGGGAGGTTTGTTTACCCATTAACCGGTTTAACCGGCCTACCGGTTGCTCTGGCTTGAGCCAGTACCAAGTCTAGCTATCCAGAGTTCCTATCGTTGTCTGTCTTTTTGGGGTTTTTCTTGTGTAGTTCCTTCGTAGGTTCTTTCATATGCATGTGATTTTTATTTTCGGCCATTGTAAGTGTTTCCTGTTATTTTTGCTATATTAGTCGTGCTTGTTTAAATTTGTATTCTAGTGATTATGTACTCATAGAATAAAAAAGATAACAGGAAACACCTACAATGGCCGAAAATCATAGCCACATGCCACAAAGCAAATAGGAACTGCACAAGAAAAAAAACTCACAATAAAAATACAAAAGACGAACGTAAACAACGATAGGAACTTAAAATCCACTTAAAATTCTCAGAGATGACCACGTACTGCACAGTTTATGATAAAGCCATATAATAAACCACTATTCATTGGCGGATCCAGAGGAGGGTTCCGGGGTTTGGAACCCCCCTTATTCTGGACAATCATATATTTTTATATCCTTTTATTTTCAATCGGATCCCTCCTTTTCTAATTGCCTGGATCCGCGCCTGCTATTTCATAAGCATGTGCTTAAATTAATTCAAAAATAAAAGGAAATAACATTTATAGATATTTACATAGGGAACAGAGTATTTGTCAATAGTAAAAAAATGATTTTCAAATCTAAAAGCAATGATAAAAGAAATAATTCTGGGGATTTATTGACTCCTTCATTTGGGGTTTAAAAAACATGAATAGTTCACCTCTGGTTGAAGATCCTCAGGCAACATAAACATGTAGACAGGAATAAAAACCCTGTTCTTGATAAATTTGAGTCTTCTATGTATCGTGTGCGTATTTTTTTTTACATCAACCCATATCCTTTCATTTTTTCTATCACCTCAGGTCAAGCACTGATATCGTTCCACGATTTAAACTAGAGGATAACAACATTTGTTGATTTTTGGAGAGAGTTATTCGTTCATTTTACTGTCGCTAAACTGATTTTGTTAATAGTAAAATCTAAGATTCACCCCAAATGTCCAAAATAAATATATAAGTATCTGAATCCTAATGGATTGTGATATAATTACTTAAAACAATGTTTCGAAACAATTATGAATACGCCAAATATCTGATTGCGTATGTGCACTGACATTGTATTAATTCCGAAAGAAATCATGAATTTCGCCCCCTGAAAATTTGAACGCCATCCAAATCATTGTTTAAAAATTATTGATTTTAAAAAAGGGTATTGCTCTTTGTATTCAACGTCAGTTGAATAGATAAAATCATGAACTATTAATTCATGGATAAAGTATAATAACAACAAACAACGGACGATTTACCGACACCAGGAACAACAGGAAAAGTAATACGTCTAAGGTTTTCATCTAAACGATTATCCTTCTTAGAGGTAGTGTGCTGAGGCAATAAAAAACACATTGGTCAAGCACATGGCATTGGTCACGCTATGAACAGAAAAAAAGTACTGTCCATACCAGGGACAGTCTTTTTCTTACTGTCATAAACTGAAGCGTCCTATTAACAACTGCCGAAGGCCAATGAAGTACTGTTATGGATTGGGACAATCTTTAACAGTAGTTTATAGACATATGTTTGATTGCAAATAACTGTATAGCACTGCAACAGTGCATGACAGTCAATGACAGTTTTACCTGTATTGTAAATAACTGTCCCCGCTTGTGACAGTGCCTTTTTAACCATTAAAAACTGACAAGATTGTGATAGACTGTCCTCGATTGTGACAGTATTTATTTGGCCTATTACGAACTGTCATTAACTGTTACAGATAATGACAGACGTTTGTGGAATTTACACTACTGACTTGCACTGTCATGAACTGTAACAGTCGATTTTAGGCCATTGTAATTCTTTGCTTTGTCTTCATACAATGTGGCATAAGAATTTAAGTCATATAGTTTATAGCATGGTTTTCTATCATACACTATCTTTTTCTATTAAAAATAACAACTCTACAGTCCCAAATATTTATTTTTTCAAAGCGAGTATAATATGGCACTGATTCTTTGGATCAAATGTACAAAATTTACCTATTTTTGAGTGGATAAATTAAGCAACACAAAAAAATCCGTAATTTCGCAATATATCACTTCAAAATTTTATCAAAATTTCGTATGAGTGACTATGTCGTTACAAAAAAAATTACTGAGAGGAAAAAGATTGTGTCAAAAATACAATTAAATCGAGGATGAATGCCATTTCTTTTTAGATAGTAAAATCAATGAGCTTAACAGACGTAAATCATTAGAATCGAAGTGGCATCTACCGTGACCAGTCAAAATTTTAAAGAGTCTAAATTATATTGCAGTTCAACTCTGTGTTATTTCAAGGACGTATATCTATAATATTGGTTATCTTAAGCTAAAATATATCAGTTTCAGAGACATTTATATGATGTTGTGTTATAAATATGTTGTATTTGCCTGATTCAATATGAATGTAAATTTCAAATAAATATATAAATAAATTATTGGGCAGTGCAAAGGACCGTTGAAAATATTTTACTTGTTTTACTGTGCATCAACAGGATATTGCGACAATTTCCCATTCAATTTGTAGGAATAACGTTTTGTGATTTTGTTGCAAAAATTCAAACGGGTGTATTGCTACCATCAGATTTGCGGCTAGAGTCTCCAAAACCCTCCCCTAAAACAGCTTACATATGGTCAAATGCATGTTAATTGGATCCGTGTTTTTAATAACAATATTAATAAACTGTGAGAAGTGAAATAAAAGCAAAAATAAAACATGTATATACATTTTATTCACAGTTATAGAAAATGATTATTTAATTCTTTTCAGCTTAAAATATCAATATTTTATTAAAATCTAAAGATCGGTGAACCTCGTGAAATTATAATGAAGTATTCTATCGACTTTAACTGGGTAATTCGCCCACAGGCACTACAAGGAAATATGCAAATAACAGAGTCTAAGTCTATTCCAAAAGGAATGAAATTAATAACCAAATTTGCTTGGACTTTTATGAAATTTCATCCCAAAATTTTGACTTTCGTCTCAATTTCATATCAATCACAGACTTTTATCTTGAAATTTGGACCACCATTTAAAGAAATGACATTAATTATATAAATGAATAAATTAATATAAAGATATGTTTCTAAATATAAGGGTAAATTTAAAAACATATAATATAAAATTAATAAATAAATTCATCTAAAATTTAAGGATACAATCTTTGTGACTGCCTCCCCCCTTCCCAATCGAGCCCGTTAAGTCATGTTTTTGTTAACTGGAGATATTCTAATATCGATATGTAATTTATCTACAAAATGATGTATTTTCTAACACAAAAGAAATTGATTACTTCCAATTTCAATTGAAAACTGGCAAAATTTCATATTTTTCTAATATGGAGACAACCGGAAGAGGGCAGGGTCTTTTATTATTCTGTTTGGCAATCAGTGTTATAATATGTCAATTTTTATTTCAAAGCGGTAATAATTAAAATATTGAAATAATATTTAATTTGAAATTCGGGTGTTCGTCAAAACTGCTATATGATTGTTTCACTGTTCTGATACACATGACATTGGACTGAGCAAGGATTTGTTTAGATTTCATTGGCGGATCCAGGGGGGTTCCGGGGGTTGGAATCCATTTTATCTGGACAATCGTGTATTTTTAATGAAAATACTGGCGTTTTACTAAGAAATACCCCATAAATTTTCGCGCTCCGCTCGGCGAAATTTCTCTTCACCTCTCAATTTGAACCCCCTTTTCATATTTCCTGGATCCGCTCCTGGATTTCCTTGTACTGAGTAAATGAACGTGAATAAATCTATTCAAAAGATAATAGTTTGGTTTTTCAAATTTTATTTTATTATTATTGTCAACTGATGCACAACGAGTGACTTGTGTATGCATGATGATGCATATGTTCCCCGTAATATACATATACTAGTAATGTCATTTCAGATTCTAGAATCCATTATTTACCGACTTTATTGACAACTTTATTGAAACCGACTTTATTGAAACTCGCAATATCTAAATTTTACAAAATTTTGTTTAAAACTAAGGAGTATCTCCCTCGCGCATAGCTCTGTCCTTAGCTGAATTTTGGCTTTTCTATTTAGATCCTTTTGGTTATTTGTTGTCTATCAGCTTTTACAAGTTTTTCAGTCAATGGATTTCCAAATGTTTTGGTTTGATCTGCACTGATGAGACATAAGTTGATGAAGAAAATAAATTAACAGTAACTTCGGTATTTTGTTATTTGTTTATTTATAATATTCCCCCTTTTTTTTAAATATCACAACTACAATGATTTTAAACATCTTTACATCTGACTGCAACAATGATTTACGACGCCCTCGGGCTAATTAACACCTGGCCAAGGTGACAGGTGATGACCTGACCATTTGTTTATTACATTTTGTTAATTGGATAGATGTTGAATCATTCTCCTATTTCTAATGTGTAACCCTAACATTGTACACATGTACCACTAATATAAAATAGAACAGAACAGAACACAATTTAAAATATGTATAAAAACTTTTGAAACACAAATCTTGGACTAATAATTGTAATATTTATGTCAGTGGGTATTTTATTTGATTAATTTTTATTTGCATTAAAGTAACTTAATATTTATTTTCTTATCAATCGTGTTCACTTCTTTTACTTTTGCGTTAAACAGTTCGATTAAAAAAGATCGAATTGCGTACACATACATGTATCATGATTGAATGTTTCACAGTTATCTCCC
>MJUU01019098.1:21644-43434 GCA_002080025.1 Modiolus philippinarum
TTTTTTATTATTAATTTGTTTTTTACTTATTATTTTAAAATACTCGAGGCTTTCTGAAAGGTATCAAATATCAGTTTTCTAACGATAACCGATCCATTCCTGACTTACTGTATCGGTTGACATGAGGTCACTTCAGATACACCAGTTTCTGACTCCTTTAGAAACCCCTTATACATTTCATTTAATAACTAGGGGACATACTAGAGGAACGACCGGGCTACTTGTAAAATAGCATTAAATCTATATTTTAAATTAAACAACATGAATATTCTGCTTGTTGTTATCCACCCTATAAAAAGGTCGTCCAACTGGCGGCAGCCATGGAACGACGTCCTGCACATTTATGTACAGAATATTCAAGACCGTGCTTATTAGTATAAAAGGTGGAGACGTTTTCCGGTACGTCGGATAAGCCATATTATTCAGAAGAACTTGCAATAAAGTGAAAGGTCCCTGTTTCAGTTCAATGTTAAACCTATGGTAATTTTATCGGGGAATATAAGGGGTTCTTGGCTCCAACCTTGTTGAGCCTGGCGCTCCGATCTACAACACCAGGCCTCCGGGCTCCAGCCTGTGTTCATTAGTACCCAATTTTACGTTAAACCTTCAGTCATACGTTTGTTGATTCTTCATCAAAGATTGTCTCCATATAACTGTTTCGATTATGCATAAAAAGCCACTATTAATTGCAAGTAGCATCAGTGATTGAATGAGATATTAGTGGTAAAGAATATATAAGAGGCAAAAGCATTCAAACAGATCGCACATATGCCCTTAAATATCCAACTGCCACAATATTTACAAGATTTTTCTACAAATTTGAGAGAATGTTTAATTAGAAAGAAATAATAGTCGCTTTGCATGCATAATATCAATAATTTGCATATATATTTTGTTAATAGCAAAAATTCTTTGAGTCTAGGGATTAAACGCGAAATTCGCATAGGTTTAAGTCTTTCGGCAAAGTGCGAATCAATAAGATCATTATTTTAGTCTAAACAATAGATGAAATCCCGATAAAGAGATAATAACTGTTATAAAATCAATAATGTTTGTTACAGTAATAATGATTTTTTTTTTCAACAATCGCATATATTGCTTGACTATAATAATGATCACGTCGATTCGCACTTGGCAGATAGTGTTTAATATTGAACTGAAGATTGTGCCTATAACCTTTAGTCCGAACGGGAACCAGAATTTGCATGATCATTTTATCTAGTTTTAGTCAGAAAAATTATATATCTAAATGTGTCTGATTAAATATTCTTTTCTAGTTATCATAACGATTTTCAGTTTCTTTTCTAGTTATCATAACGATTTTCAGTTTAATAAATGAGAAATTGTGAGATTTAAAAGAGGACACCAGGGGGTTCATTCAAAGGCTAACAATCTTTCAATTTCCCTAAAACAGTGGACATTTACAAACACGGAACACGAAATTTATTGATAACAGCAAATAGTGCTTTTTCTTTACAGGATTCAACAGAACAGAACACACTAAATGGTCCAAACAGTTAACAACTGACTTATTTCACCAAAAACAACCAGCTGATAATGCCCAAAACACGTTAACAAAAACTCCCCCCTATCAACTTAGTAGCAAATTCTATAACACATAACACACTTGCATGTTTTCTGACATGTTAGCAGTCGAACATGGCAATAAATAACATTTTATGTCGATTGAAGCCATTTTACAGAGTTTTTTAATATAATACTACTCGAAGGACATCGTGTAACAAAACCAATTTTTCGTTGCCAGTGTATGAACATTTCCCATTCCAAATGGCAGTCAGTTTAGTTTGGTTCCGGTGGTCCTATTCAACAAATTATAACAAAAACCTACATTTTTTTTTACAAAATCCGTGTCAAAATTGCATTCAAGTGGCAAGTTCGATGGATGAATTTTACATTGAAAAGTATGAAAATGCTTTTGAATTCATTTTATCATGATAGTGTATATAAGAAATGATTTGTTTAAGATTTTTTGGAGAAGATTTAATGCATTTGCAAAATTGGTATGCTGAATCAGGGAACTGTATAACTACTGTTATCTACATCCCTGGCTGAATGAAATAAATTCACGTGAAAGTGGAAAAACCTCTTTTTAGACTAAATATAGTTGGGAGTTGAGCACTGAATGTCTTTTTGAATCTCAGGAACTTTTTTGTCATTGCACTTCTGTCTTTGAGTGGCAAGCTTGCTGTGAACAATATACGTCCATGCTGTGAAATAAATGTTTTATATTGACTGAACAGTCCATATTNCCAAACCGGTAATGAGAAGGGGAATTTGCTTCAAATTCAACTTTCAGACTTTGTTTCCATATTTTGAATCGTTTCAGGAATTTATTTCAGGACAGAGACGAATTAGATACGAGAAGAAAATATAACCTATTCGCAAAAATAATTGTGGATATATCAGCATTTTGCGTCATATGCAACTAAAGTTAGACTTTATTTTCATGTTTAGACTCAAAACATTTTAATTCTTCGGATAAGGCATACATTGCCGAAATATTTGAATTCTTCGAATGTAACATATACTGCCGAAATATTTGAATTTTGGGGGGGGGTGAATTATATTTGGCCAAAATATTTGAAATCTTTGGATGAAACATAAATTGTGGAAATACTTGAATTCTTCGGATAAGACGTATGTTGCGGAAAATATTTGATTTTTTTTAAAGATGAAACATACATTGCAAAATTCAGTTTCGTATAAGAATTAACATTACATTATGTGAATTCTTCAGATCAGACATCGCTTTTAATTCTATTTTCAGATGCATATATAATTGAATTAAATATGTGAATTTTTGAGTTAGACCTCAATTTGTTTTGAAACTAACATTTTCTTCTTTTTTAGATAGCTTTATTTTCAAGAATGAATATTAACCATAGTTTAAGAATTTCGGTATTTGATAAATACTTTTATTTTAAATACGTGATCAGTCAGTTTGATTATTGACTTGAATTGATTTAAGTAATTATACAATATGATATGCACACTGACCGGTTGTTAATTAAGCTGTTATTTGGACTGATCACGCTTGACCGATCTACTTTGAACGGCATGTACCAACAGAATTTGAAAATTAAGTAAAAATCGTATTTTAAAGGAACAAAAAATTAAGTTCATATACCCATTGAGACATTTTCTATCTTTTGATATGTTTCTTTCATTCATTAATAAACGGGAACGTTTCTTCAGTGCAGTGTCCGGGAGAGCAATATTTCATGATCAATATCCGTTTTCTTCTGTCCTCGGACTTCATCATAGGCGAACAACATTTCACAGCGGACACTATTTAATGTTACACGCTCTGGAGTCCTGTCACTTGGGTGTTTAGTCGTTCCCCCTATGTGCACTGGCATGCTCATAATATTACATATATAATGCGTCGATGTTCACTTGCACTCGAAAGCTTTAAAATGGTATTCTGTAAAAAAAAAGTAGAACACTTTCTTGTAGCCTTGTACCGGTAAGTCTTTTCGTTTAATGTTATACATATGATAAATAAACACGACATTAAAACGTTTTTAAAACGAAAAAAAAAAATAACAAAAAAAGACAAAAAACAAAAAAAAAACAAAAAAAAACAAACTTGATGGCTGGTTATTTAGTTTTGAGTAAATCTATAGACTTTTACCTGGAACGGATGAATGTTCCCTTGTTGTAAATGCACAAGTGGTTGACATGTGAAAGTTGAAAACATACTTACTTGCTCTCCAGGCTCGCTCTGTCTCTTGGGTTTTCAGTATGTAACACGATCTAAACTTAACTGAATCGATTTTGTAAAATGAAACATTGTAAATCCATGCATAATGCAACTTTTTGAATTTTATACCAAAGTCAGTCGTTACTCGTGACATGCACAATTTAAATGATGACCATTCACATATTGATTTTTGTACTACAAAGGGTCAAGCTTTCACATTTAAATTTTACATAATCGCTGCTGTTATACACACAATATTGTCGCTGCTGTTATACACACAATATTGTCGGCGCATAAAATAAAATAAAAAAAATATTCTTAAACTTCAGCATGAAAAAATGCTTATTTACAAGTTACAAAGTTTATTCAGTGTTTTTACTTGAATTCCGAGTAAACTGTCTTGTTTACCTTTTTTATTTTTCAATTAAGTGGTAAAATTATTAAAATATTGATTTTAGAAACCGATACTATTAATCTCGAAAATTATATAAAAGTAACATGATTTTTGAATTTAAAAATTCTAATATATATTTCATTTTCGTGTACAATTGTTAAGATATTGAGGCCCGTCATGGGGTTTTTGATTACCTGATTACCAGGCATTTTTAATGATTATTTGATTACGAAGGCATTTATTTAATGATTATTTCATTATTATCTTGCATTTTTATATACTGTTTGATTACTAAGCCAAACATTTATTGATTACCAAGGTAAAAATTTAATGATTATTTGATTCCTAGGACCCCCCTCCCCATGAGGACCCTCGTTATTGGAAAATTAAAAACTTTTTTTACAGTATTTAAAGAGGGTGTGTACGCCCTGTCTACTGTGGCACACAACATAGTGCCTGGGATTTTTGTTTTAAATTTGAGATGATGAAAAATTAGATGAATAATCTATAAATTAATACAATAATTTGTGTAAAAATTAATAGTAATGCTATATGGGACGCCAAACTTAGTCGTCGCTGGGCTTCCAATATGTCATATATGCAATTTTGCAACTTTTCAGTAGAAGCAAAAATAGGTTTAATTTTTTTATTTTCCATACTTTCTGTGTGAAAAACCAAATCAAGTATACAATCACGATACAGATGCCAGCACAATATCACTTGGACCGCCAAGTCTAATTATGAAGCCAGAAACTGACATACGACATTTTAACCCTTAAAATTAGTGCCAAGCTGACCACGTACAACATTTTGTAGTTTCTGACTGAATCATTTATAAACCCATTGAAAGAAATTAACATTTGTATTATGCCGATATGCAGAATCTCAGGACTTAAAACGATACACAGTTGGAAAATGAGTAAGTTACAAAGTGGACGAAGCGAAGAAGAACGGTTGAAGATCTATGGACGAAGTAACGTCAGTTCATCACAAAATCCAACCCCATCCCCCTCCCACCCATAATTTGATGTCTACATTAAAATCGCTGTAATTATATCTTAAGGATATACCGCTGAAAAAGACCCCTTTCTGCAGAAGGCTGGTGCTAGTGTTTAAATAAATACCCAAGTTACTGTAAATTGAGTTTCTGCAGACAGCCTTTTCGATATCAGGGGCTACGCCATGGGAAAATAGTTTACCCATGAAAACTGTGTTGTTCTATTAAATCAGTACATTACAGAAAATTATAATTTTGCCATATCCTACGAATAAAAGTATATTGGTATCCACTTTAATGACAACTTCTACACATGTTCTACCTGTGACAAGACAGTAAAATTAACCACACAATTGCAATGGCCTAAAATCGACTGTGACAGTTTAGGACAGTGCATGTCAGTACATGTAAATTCTATAAACGTCTGTCATTACCTGTAACAGTACATGACAGTCCATAATAGTCCAAATAAGTACTGTTACAATCAGGGACAGTTCATCACAAGCATGACAGTCTTAAACGGTTAAAAAAGTACTGTCACAAGCGGGGACAGTTATTTACAATACAGGTAAATACTGTTACTGATTGTCATTTACTGTTACAGTGTCTACCAGTTTGTCGCAGTTATGGGTATGTCTATAAACTACTGTTAAGGACTGTCCCAATCAATAACAGTACTTTTCTAGTCTTCACAGTTATTTATAGGACGTTTCCAGTTAATGACAGTTAGAAAAAGAATGTCACTGGTATGGACAGTACTTTTTTCTGTTCATAGTGTCAAGTCCATCATCAACCTTAACCCAAAAAAAGTATTAAGTTATTACTTAACCCTAAAAAAGTGATTTGTTCACATGGAGATCCTGATGTTTCCTTGATGCGTGTAATAATTTAGTTCAAATGATATAAGTATTATGATTGAAATAACAAACATATGTGGAAAATGTTATAAACTCAACAAATGTAGAAACTATACTTCCGCATACATTATAAACCTATCAAAAACCAATAAATTACAAACAAAATTGGTTTTATCAAAGCCAACTCTTGTCTTTTCAAAATTACATCCCTATGGGATGTTTTGTAATTTCAAGAAAAGGTTTACAAAGTTTCTAACTTGATTAATGTTTTTGTCGTGTTATAAAAATAAAACACTAATCGATATCAGACACTTATATAAGAGAAAATTGTGTCACACGGGTCTCTGTTATGGATGGTATATGGACTTTATACTACATGTAACACTGGAACCTGGAAGGAATTAAGTTCTACACAACATTAATATATGTTACAGAATACGTGACACTGTGCTAAACGCCAAACAAGTACAAAATGGAACTTAATGTTTCAAATTTGTCATATTTGTCAAATATGACAAATAATAACAGTACCTCAAAAAGAATTGAAATACTGGATTTTTTTCGAATACAGAAAACTTGTTTGACCAGTTAACATTTAGCATAGCTTTTACTATCGGAATATTGGAATCCTGGGAAATCTTATCACAATCCTAAAAATCCAAAATGACAAAACGCTGCATTCACCAATATTCATATCTGTTGCTAGCTTAGCTTTGGCAGATTTTCTATTTCTTATCATGCTTTTGTTGACAAATTACACGAACCTGTTTAGAAAACAACCTCCGTCTAAATTGAAGAATTTTATTGTCGATTTTGTCATCAATATAACATCATTAATTCAATATTAAACATTGTTTTGATTTGTGGAATAAGATACATGGCGACTGTTCATCCCTTTGTAAGTAGAACCCACTTGACGTGTACGTTAATTTTGCAGTATTCTAGCTTTTTTATGGTCAGGAAGCCTGATTTTTGCTGTTGCTTTTCTTTTGATAGAACTCCTCGTGGAAAACACATACCTACTCCCAATGATGATATTACGCATGACTTTGACCATACTTCCGGTGGTAGCGATTCTGGTTCTTCGTTGTTTGAAACTATGGACACAGAAGTCATCAACAGTTGATCCTATGATATCAAACCGAATGTCCAGAAACATAACTATTATAGTTACAGTCTTTACTGACGAACTTTAGAAACGCAACACCTATTTTTTAAAATATCTTTACCAAATCGCAATAATTTCGTATTTTATATGTTGATAACTTTTAAATGCATTAACCTGGTCATAAAAAATCAATAAAAGTTTTACCTGAGTTAAAGGTGTATGCTCGGTGTACAATGTATGTAGTCGCACAAAATTTTTGACGCGAGATTTAAATGCTACGAACATTTGTTAAACCGGTTTTTCATTATGAGACATTAGTTTACATCCTTACACACATGAAAATTGCTGAAAAGTTGTCTTCTGTAAGTAATGCCGCGATTAAGCAACGAAAATCGAAATCGAGCCCTAGGATTGTTACAGGCAGGTGTGAGTCAGCGAGCTGTTGCAAGCAAATTTAATGTTTCCAACTCTACGATAAGTCGTTTACAGCAACGCTTTAGACAGACAGGTTCAGAAAATGACCGTCAGCGCCCAGGACAACCAAAGGTTACGACTCTACGCCAGGATATCTTTATTAGACAACGTCATTTACGAGATCGTTTTTCGACGGCAACGTCAACAGCTAGGCAAATTATTGGACGTCATGGCAGGCCAATACATCGCCTTACAGTGTCCCGTATATTGAGGCGCCATGGAATCCGTAACAGAAGGCCGTACAAGGGGCCACTAATGACAGCACATCACCGTCAACGAAGACTCCAATGGGCCAGAGATAAATTGTTTCAACGTCGACAAAACTGGACTCGCGTTGTGTTTTCCGACGAATCAAAATTCAACTTGAGTTTTGCAGACGGCAGACTCCGTGTTTACCGCAGAGTGCACGAACGATACGCCCAAAATTGTGTTTTGCAACATGACCGGTTTGGTGGAGGGGTATCATGGTTTGGGCTGCAATTAACACAAATTTTCGTTCAAACTTGGTGATAGTGAATGGAACACTAACAGCACAACGTTACATTAATGAAATTTTACAACCAGTTGCCGTGCCTTTATTACGCCAGCATGGTGGTGTGAACCAGCTCACATTTCAACAGGACAATGCGCGTGCGCACACAGCCAGATTGACAAGAGCGTTCTTCAATGTGAATCAGGTTAATGTTCTGGCACACCTGCCAACCTCCAAAAGTACTGTGGTGGGTCATGACCTAACATTGTGCATTCAGATGTTGGGTCATAGCGCGTGACAGCATATTTTCAAAGTTAAAACTCTGCTTCAGACAATTAATAACAAATACTAAGCATATGCAAGGCAATCAGATTTTGTAGATTAATGCTGGATCTCAGATGTTCTATGGTCTATATCAACACACAGAGCAGTATTTTTCTGCATTAACTTTGTTTTAATGGAATTTCATCCATATTATATATCTGGGAAAAGCATTAAGTTGCAAAGGCACTATGTAATTTCATTAGAAAATGATTAAACAGCTATAATCATTTCTTTTTAACTTCATCAAAATAAAATCTGTGGAGAAAATACTATTTAAAACAACAACTGAAATGTTTTTTTAAAGACTTTTTCAGTAAGTTGGGGTATTTATTATTGTCAACATCAAAATCTTATGGCCATTTTTCATAAAATGGAAAATTATTCAAGGGAGGTAATTAACGATATTTATAAACATTTTCATATAAGAAGATTGTGTAGATTCTTTGTAATCGTTGCCAGTGCTTATTGATTACTATATAAACAACACCTGTCCTAATAATTGCCCTAATCAACACTAATTAAACAGTCAATTAACTTGTTTACCTGTCAGAATGCTACTTGAGTTGATTGACACAAATCAATAAACGAACATGCACGAATATTCCACCTTGTCAATTTTGCGGGTGAAAACGGTCACCCGCAGCGGGTCATGCTTACCGGTGGGTGAAGGGATGTTTTTAGCGGGTGTGACCCAGCAAATGCGGGTCACTTGGCAAGTATGGTTCTGGACTGGCCTGTGTTATCACCCGACCTGAATCCAATAGAACATTTGTGGGATGAACTTGGTAGACGTGTCAGAAATCGACCGCATCAGCCAAGAAACCGCCAAGAACTTGGTGTCGCATTATAACAGGAATGGCAGAATATCCCTATCCGAACCGTCCGAACACTTTGTCAATCAATGAGACGACGACTGCGTGCTGTAATTGCAAATAATGGCGGACATACTCGTTATTGACCAAAAAACAGACTTTTCGTGTTACCATGTAAATTTGACATTTAAATCTGACGTCATGATGTTACCAATGGACTTCGCAACTGTTTTTGTTTGTGCTAAAATGGTTAAAATGTTATCTAAATAACTTATTTATTTATATTGTTAAATTTGCTATAATAAATTGGATAAAGTATCTGGTGTTGCGTTTCTAAAGTTCGTCAGTTGGGATTGCAAACAAAAGTGCACCGTAATGTAATCAAGTATATAGCAATCGTTAGCAGGTTTACTGGCTGGTACATTTAATTATTCTATAAATCCATTCGTTTACTTTTTGTTTTCACCCGTAGCCAAAGCATGCTGTTACGGAGTAATTGGAGAATTATGTCGGATTCAAGAACATAAAGAATAAGCAGTAAAAAGTTCAAACCATCAGCAAGAATCATCAGCAAATTCAACATGTTTCCTCATTAGTGAGTAAGGGGGGAAATCAATCTGTTTGTTGCACTGTTCCACATGAATTTGTCAAGTACTACATTTTCCATTACCATGAAGGTGTTATGTGTTAGGTGTTAAAATAAAACTGAGTTATAATTTTAACTCAGTTCTTTAAAAACTTTATAATTTTTACAACTTTTGCTAATTTTTTATCAAAAGATCAACATTTTAGGGTCAAGGAAGTCTGTATCCATCACATTTTTAAAAGAATGTATCAATTTTTCGTTTGTCTCTTTACAAAGTAAACTTTGATCATTATGGAAACAGCATCATTCATTTAAGCATGCATGGTCTTTTCAAAACATTTCGCATTTGTAAGACAAGAATAATATCACTGATTTTCAAAGTTTTTTATGCAAACGCATTGCATTGTACTATTGTGTGTTTTTACATAAAAATCCATTGGATTGTACTGTTGAGTACGTTTTCACTTAAAAATGCCTATCAGTTAATTATTCTTGTAATGAGTAGCTAAATTTGTGTTGCGTTTCTTGAATATTAATTTGCACAGGAACTCATTGAACCAGTAAATTTAATACTTTTATTGATTATGTCTGATTAAGAAAATCTATATTTATGTATAGTTATCAGATATAAAGTTGAATAATTTTCCAATTGTGGATGTAGTATTTTTTTTCTTTTTGGAGATATCGTGTATATAAGTGACAAATATTCTATTTTTTGTTATTCATCTTCAGTCTATTCATTGACTTGAATCTAGTATTTCCAAGTCAACCAGCATAACATAAGGTATACACAAAAGTAATTAGCAAACAGCTTTTTGAGACGCAACGATATGACCATTTGATCAAACGCAAATCTTATTCTGTATAGTATAAGTGCCGATTAATTCAATAAAAACATTCTTTAACTTTTTTTTGAAAACTCGGACCCCTTTTATAATTACTGAGGCTTCATTCCGTGTTTCGCACTTGGTTGATGTATTTGTCCATTTACAAAATGCCGATGTTTCCAGATATTTGTCCTCCATTCCTGACAAATATGTCAATGTTCCGGTAGGTAAGGCCCCTAATAACATCAGTTTCATTTGTAAAAATCATTACGTCGATCTTTTAGAGAAAGAATTAGGCATTGGTAATACCCAGGGCAATCCAACCTACACAGCTCTGTCTAAGAAGGAGATATTACAGAACCATAAAAGTGTATAGCAATAATAAAATCTACTGTTCATTTTGCAACTGTAAAAAAAACACTGGGCCGATGCCACTGCTTGTAGACCAGAGGCCCTAAGGATATTCACCAGCCCAGTAGTCAGACTTATCTGTCATGAAAATGTTACCTTGTGCCTTATATACATGTACTGTTTTATCAGAATTTCAATCCCTTCAAAATTGTTAAGCTTCATTCCGTGTATGGCCTTATTATTGGACTTGGCGTTCTTTCGATATTTTTGGTATTGAATCCTCCTTATATTTTTTATTATGTCATTTTTTTGGATTTTTGATTATGGAATTTCGTCTTTACTATTTTTTACTTGGGCAGTCATTTTCCGAAGTATTATGAAATAAGATATTTTTCTTTAATGATATGTCAAGTTTAAATTGGTCTTGACCCATTAGATAAATTTTCATATTCAACATTTTATGAAAAGATATGGAGTAAATGAACATGAGACCATTACACATATGTTAACTCCAACTGCAATAATTTTAATGAGTTGTATGGCCATTTCGGAAGTTGATTCCTCATCAGTATGTTCAATAAAGCCTCGTGCTATTTCAGTATGTTCAATAAAGCCCCGTGCTATTTCTTGCCAAACCTATTCGGAATACAATTCTCGTCGTTTATCATTTATCATTAATTTAGAGAAACAGACACTTTATCCTCATTTTGCCATATTTTATCCACTCTCGATAGATCAATTTAAAAATGTTCAAATGCTCAGCAAGCCTCGCAATTAAAATTTTAAAATCTATCTATCTCTAATGGATAAAATATGGTAATGAAGGGGATCTTGTAATGAATCTATATATTTCAGATCTGTTGTTGGTGTTGTTACATACTATCAAATTAGATGTATTCAAAGTTCTGTTATTTAATCAGGAACAAAGTTACAAAGCTATCAATATCAAAATGTTAGAAAATTAAGGAATATATTGGCTATTTTCATGTGTCTTTTGGTATTTGGTCTTCCAAATATTGTAAAATAAAATAAAATCTTAATTGAAAAAGAACAAGAAACTGTCATCAGAAAATTTACAGTTAATTTGGTATTTAATTTTATTTGTTTATTTCTTTGTGATGTTTAATGCTTAAAATAAAAGTATTTTAAATTCTGTTATTTGCGTTGTTCAATACTAGACAGTTTCACCATAGATACATGCAAAAACAATTCTTAGCAGGGCTTTAAATTCGTACCACCTACGCATTTTTTCTTTTACTTATCGGTAGAAAAATTCACAGGGAAGGAGATATCTTATCATAGCCAGGGCTTTAGAAAACGAGACCATGAGCTTGTGAGAAACCTATTCGAGGTTTGGAACAGGCTCAAAATTGCAGTTTTAAGTGGAGGGAAGACATTGGAAAGATGAAAGAAAAATGTACCCTGCCATATTAACTTATTTTAAAATCTATCTATCTCTAATGGATAAAATATGGTAATGAAGGGGATCTTGTAATGAATCTATATATTTCAGATCTGTTGTTGGTGTTGTTACATACTATCAAATTAGATGTATTCAAAGTTCTGTTATTTAATCAGGAACTTCTAAATGATTAATTTAAAAATATTTATTGATATGACTCTGAATTGCTTAAACTTTCACCCCTGTTCAATTTCTTTACAATCATTCAAAAGTGTCATATTTTTATTGATAATTTATTAGTATATGTCTTACCCAGTTGCTACTGCTGTGGACGGCTTATCAGTCAAGTAATGAACCAAAGATTTTTTTTTTACTTTTCGTTTAATATTTTACGTATGCACAAAATTAGTCCTTCATAAGCATGGTAGCAAGAGTATCAATAAGGTAACATCTGCAAATATATACAGAAGCGACATTTGATAGCACACAAATGAATTGAAAAAATAGCTAAGGACAGAGCTGTGCAAGATGGAGATAGCGCTTATTTTTAAACATTTCTTTCCAAAATTTATATATTAAAAGTTAACAGATGAAATCGGTTTTTCGGTCACCACCGAAGAACGGACTACTGAGGTACTGACTACTGGGTTGATGAATACTAGTACCCTCGGGGACAAACAATCCACCAGCAGAGACATCGGCGGAGTAAAGATAAAAGATAAATCCCTCTATTCAAATAAAAGTGACAATAAAAGTCAGAATCGATCAAAGGAAGAGACCAGTAAGGAAAATTCGTATAACATTTGACTGAATCAGGGAAACACAATCCAACACAGAATATTTTTGGCAAGCCGTCATATCCCCGACTTGGAACGGGCATTTTATAAATAAAATGATGGGTTAAACCAGGTTTAATTATGCATCAACCTCCTGCTTAAATGACGACTAACTATAGCTTCTGTGTGCACCATGTGTGCACAGATTGTGTTAACTGTTAAAGCCATAATATTGTCAAACCTAGAATTTTTTTTCAAACAGGTAAAATGTTTTTGTCGTTCGATGTACAAGCCTTGTCTCATACAGGTAAAAATGTTTTTGTCGCTCGGTGCACAAATCACACTAAAGTGCAAACTGTTACAAAGAAATACTTGAAACTCCTTCCACTTTATGTCCTTTAAGAATACTTTAATTTGAGCAAATAAATGGGGTCACCGGTCTCGTTTTATGCTGATAAACCCTCGTAAAACCGTTCAGTTTCAGATTCATTGGTTGTTGTGGACACCACGGGCCCTACTGATATCAGGACTTTCAGTTTTCTCTAGGCCAAAAAGGCCAAAAAGTATTCTCCCGTCATACTAAGCCACTCCAAAAATAAGACAAACCATTACAGTACTCTTATTTGGCAAATTATAAGTTATTGAAAATTTGACAGAATATTACGCCAATTATATAATTTCGGATAAAAAAAAACCCGGAATAGGAAAAGAGATATTCTCTTAAAATTGGTAAAAAATGTAAATGGCTGAAAAGCAATAGCGCGCTTTTTACATATCACGTCTAACGACGTTTTGAAACACTTTTCAACGATGTAAAGCTTCTTGTCCATTGTTTTAGTGAAAAAAAAGTATTTATGAATATAAATTTTCTCCATTTAGCATACCTTTTGTATTTTGAAATAAGCGTCTATATTTAACAAAAACTGTTGCCTATCCTGAGTTCTAACATTTTGATTACGTCATTATCAGTGTACAATTAGTTTGGTTCCTTGTGGTTCTTAACAAAATATTCTTTGTGTTTTCTACTTCTGTAAGTGTATACTTGTGGCCTTCATGTACACATGTTCAGTGCAGAAACATTGTTGAATCAGATCAGAAAGTAATGTTTGCGTTTTGTGCGAAGGATTATAAAGAATAGAAAAATCACTATTTTGATTGGAGAGTGTTGTTGTTAATACCAACGCCCAAGGGAAATCACAAACATTGAATATGACACACAAAATAACAATAGTTGGAAGAAAAACTTGTTTCAGCAATACGTGTGGCCGCAATGGGAGCGAAACTTTAATTTTTGTACAAGATCTGTATAAATGTTAAATAACTTAGCATGGCGTTATCTTTATTATCAGTAGTATGTCAGTCAAGGAAAAAATAATAACCCATAGAAAAGGCAACATCTGAAACACTAAGAAAAAATAAAATCAGATAGTTACAGCACAGAAAAGAAAAATGGAGACAAATATACTGATGACCAACACAGACCCTATTTAAAATCAGGGTTGAGTTCAGGTGCACCGTTGGATTGAGTATCTCCTGTTTCTTATCAGACACCCGCCTAGTTGAACATGTCATTCCTGAAGTAAGGTCAAATCAAGTAGAGGAAAAAAACAAAATATAGGTGTTAAAGGGAAAAAAACAGTGTGGTCTAAAATAAAATAGTCATAAAGTAAGTTAGAACCGAACCTAAGACGATCAATTCCATGACAATGATAACATCAGAAAAACAAGGAAACAAAGACACAACACGAGAAACGAAAAATGAAGACAACACATGCAAAAACGAACAACACGGACCCAATAAAAAAACATGCATTGGATGAAATCTTATTCACCGGCAGAGTAAGCATCTCCTGCTTCTTCTAAGACACCAGTCGTGTTGGACATTTCAATACTGTTTCAATAAAAAAAAATCCCCAAACTGTTATTTTTCTTATTTTAATGGAACACTTTTGAGAAAAGAGAGAATCATTAATAGGTTGGTTTAAAGTATCTACTTATTTGGCATTGAAGGTGTAATATCATTGAAAATAGTATCGCATCATGACGAAGCTTCAAAAACTTGCCTTTGGATGGTAGGTAGAAACCAAAATTGAAGAAATTCGCCAAAGGCAATATCAGTGTGCAATTCAGGTATCATTTGTGAAAAAAGATAACATCACAAAAATTGGAGGCTCTTATTACATTGCCGTTGAATTAAGGATAAATTAACGTCTTTCGACGTTGAAAAACTCTTTTACCCCATAGCTTTAATTATCTTTCCGCATAAACAGATGGCAATTTATTTTGAAATATTAAATGATCAAAGTGAATATCATATTAAAGATCAATCGATACTGCTCTAATGTCTTTTACGTTTTTGCCTAAACCCCTATAATTATTTTTAACTATAGATCAACTGTAAGCAGTCTGTGTATAGGGCTCTTTGCATTATAAAATCAATAATTATTTACTTTTTTACACCCGTTTATTTCTGATATTCCATATATAGGATATGAAAAAAAAGAAAAATTAGAGTATCTTCCTTTTGCAAAACTTTTTCCCTCTTTACCTCCGACCTATAAAACGGATATTTATCACTTACCAGAAAAATACTCCAAGGAGGATAACATCGACAGAAGGTACAGAGGATGAGGTTACAGAAAGCAAAGATCAGAGACATAACAAAAACGAGAAAACAGTAAAGCATGTCCAGAGACATAGCAGAAACGAGAAAACAATAAAACAACGTCCAGAAACATAACAAAACCGAGAAAACAGTACAACAACGCCAAGAGACTTAGCAAAAACGAAAAAAAACAGAAAAACAACGTCCAGAGACATAGCAGAAATGAGAAAACAGTAAAACAACGACCAGAGACATAGAAAAAACGAGAAAACAGTAACAACGACCAGAGACATAGCAAAAACGAGAAAACAGTAAAACAAAATATTAGACACCCACAAAGCACGGAAACCAACACAACATTCAGAACTAAGTCGATAAAAGTGTCAATTAGCATAAAAAACGAGGGTGACATCAGGTGCTTCGGTAGGGTAAGCATGTCCTTCCTGCCTGTCACACTAACAGTGAAGCATATATTTTTTTTTTTTTGAGAGAGATCTGTCTTGGTGACTGATAGGTTGACAAAAACTCTATGTAAATTATATGGTCACCATCAGTAGTCGGTTGACTTGTACAATGTAAGAGTCTCATAGCTGCTTTCAAAAAAGATGTTTGCGTAAGAGTTATGTTCAGCATTTAGACGTTTTATCATTACGATTGGACATGACGTATTTTTGGCTAGAATTTAATAATAGAACACATAATTTCTCTCATGATAGGTGATATATGCATTATTTGTCGATAAACCCTATCTGACTCCTGACACCTCAAGAGCTTTTATGAACTGTCCAACTTATATCCAAAAGTTGGATATATCTCATAGAAAATGAAACATTATCGGTAACCTATGCTTCCTTGTACCTTTGCATTATTCCCTTTTTGTATTTATTTAATAAAATTTTGTTGTTGCTCTGATGGGGGATGTTTCGGATACCAGCACATCGAATGAGACCTATGTGTATTTTACCCTCAATTACCATAGATAATTTAGTTAATAATGTATCCGGTATCTCTTGTAATGTAAATGAAGAGAAAAACTGCAATTAGGCATCCATCCACATATCAAATATTACTTATATTGTATCCATGATAATAAATAATTGGAAAATGCTTTCCGAGCAAAAATATTGATAAGAAACTAAAAAAAAGAAGCAGAAAAAACTCAGTAACTAAAAAACCCGGATTGAGCAAAACATGCATAAGATCAAGGAAATGCATTATAATTTTAAATTTTCTCATGTTGCATCTATATATTATTTTTGCAAAACTGATATTTGTTGTGATCGATCTTTTCAAGTGGAATGACTTTTCCAGCTATATTGCGTAAACTCGGCTATCTATATTTGTTTACATATATTCTCCGGCACTGATTTGTTGAAATTTAATCATGACGTCTAATTAGTTTTGCCGTTTCCAGGCGAAAACATTGTGACGCCATGAAATGGCGACAAGTCATGATTACGTTACGTTCAAAGATCGCCTTTATTTTGGATCAGCAGAGAAGTGGGTCACTTTTCAATACATCAATTCATGGAGTGGGAATCACTTATTAATTCAACTCTGTTGAGGTAAGGATGAGGGTAAAATTATCATTATACACCAAATTTATAGATAGGTTTGTTTTCTAGTAGTAAGTTTATATCTATTCAATAGGTCAGAAATTAAACCATTCCCGCTTAATGGTATTTTTTGTCTTAAATTATACAAGAGTTCCTCTCTCGAAAGTACCGTATTCAAAAACATTTAAACATATTCCATTCACAAAAACAAGTTGCAAAAGGTATTGGACAAAAGTTACAAACATTAAGAAACGCCTTCTCACATATACATATATGTATATACAAACAGATATATTAATGGGAACATTGATTAAACATACAATTCAAAATGTAAAAAATCAAGTCCTGATGCAAAATGATAGTAAGATTTACCATACCAATGTGAATGATATCAGTAAATAGGCTATCAGAATGTTTATTCTGAAAGATTTTCATGAATTTTAGATATCTTTTCTGTTGTTTCATTTTTGTATATAATCATCTTAAAATGAGATTGAAAATCTGTGAAAAATACATGTATAATTGTTACGTAATATAAGGCTATTGAATATTGTTTCCCAAACAAATTCAGCCAAACGAAGACGACCAATTCAAATAAATCATCATATTGAAGCAGTTGTAACGCAGAAACCATAAAAATGATAATTGCAAATCTAAGTTATATTTAATTATTTGCTTTAATAAAATAATATTTGAAAAATGGATTTTCGACTATTTCATAAACTTCCAGTTTTTCAATTGTGCCAATTTCATTTATTAAAATGTTATTTGAATCGATTTTTAGGCTAGTAAACAAATACATGTAGTAGCATAATTGGAATGAATAGTGGTTAGATATAGAAATTAACGAAAGTAACGAAAGTATATTAATATTAAATTAAAACTACTACATTTGTTATTTTGCCTACGTATATTTGTGATATTTGTAAGTAATAAAACTGAATAAACGTCTACGGAATCAATGTTCCCCACTGATGACAATATATATATTTTGACAAAGATGATCTCTTTCAACGCTATTTTATTTCGGTGTTTTAAAAACATTAAAACCGTTTAAAAGATAAATTTATTTGTTTCAACCCTTAAATGACTGTCACAAATTATGTTTGTCACAATGCTCATTTGGTTGTTCTGGGTAAAAAAACGACTGTTAAAATGCTTAAAGGGTTGACACAGTCATTTTTTTTTAACTGTTACATCGGTCATTTAGTTGTGATGGATTACAAATGACTGTCACAACGCTAAAAGGGTTGACTCAGTCATTTTGTAACTATTGCAACACTCACTTGCATTGTAATAAGAAAAATATGACTTCGACAACCCTTCAAAATTGTTTGTGGCAGTCAAAATGTATTTGTCATAGATAAAACGTGTTTGACACAACCTACATAAGTGTCGTAACAAACACAATTTAACTGTGACAGTTAAAAATTTTGAGTGACACAACGTTTGGCAGTCATTTGCAGTCAGTTTGTCAGTCATTCTCAGCATTATAACAAATAACAAATATAACTATAACAAATATAAAATGACTGTCACTGGTCTTTACAGTCATTTTTTCGTCCAGTGGTGTTGTCTTATAGAACTTTGTTTAAAGAACAACTTGAGCAAAAAATTTTGAAAATCCATGTAAGAATTTTTGAGATATAAGACATCAAATTGTTTACGGGAAACAGCTCTCTCTCTTGAGTTTTCCTTCAAATTCTATATGCTGTTTATAGGCTTTAAAATACAAGAAAATATAATTGGAATTTTATAAAATTCTATACGTTGTCTGTTTTTGCATTTTAAAATGACCTATGGCCAAGAAAATATTATCCATGTGCGAAACCTATTTAAATGGATAAAACCCGAGGATATCGAATGCCTCTGAAATCTGACACTCATACTCCTTTAAGAAGATGTTGACTGCCATTAAATTCTATTAAAGTCAAATGAAAAAAAAACAAAAAATTAACTTTTGATTCCTTAGTAAAGGTACAATTTTGACTCAACCCCAGCTGCTTAGAGAAAGTAAAGGTTAATCAGGCAACACGATTATTATTCTAACAGCTTTCGACGACGGGACAAACCAAAGAAATAAATCATTTTCAAATTGAGGAACATTTCAAAAAAGGAAATGCATTTTGAGAGGAAATGTTAATTGAATAAGTAAAAAAACTGTAACATTTATTCTGTAAACGTGTAAAGTTCTCTTTCCTCCTTATTAGCTAAACGTAGTGTGGATTATTGTAAGTAATAATAATAACCAGTAGCTCGCATTCCGTGATAACCACAGGACCTGACCTGGTGCAAGTGTACGGACGCACCTTCATTAAATATTACACATCATGCTTTCTAGACAAGTCCTCAAAACGCCTTTCTATCTATTTATTTCAATGACTTTTCTAAAGTGTGGACAATCGAGTATACTTGGCTTTGTGTGAACCCATATCATTTCTTTTCTTTTTTCAATTTTTATGTGTTATGTGTCTGTCACCATGTGTAAAGCAAGTGTAAATACTTTATTTTTGTTGCCTTCAAAGCCAGCGACCAAAAATTTATGTCACTGAGTTAAAGTAAACTCTTCATCTTCGAAATGTAAGGAGTGATATTTTTATAAAGAATGGTGATTGCATTAACCCTCTGATTTAAATGTTCTCACAGATTATGAAAATTACACATATATATTGTCCCTATTCATAATCACACCAGATATCAGTGCAGATGATTATTTATTGAGTATTATCATCGATTTAGATGAAACACAAATAAACAAACATACAAATATACAAACTTCAAGTTAAGAACTTTATGAGTGGATCTTATTTAATTACCTGAATAAAAACATTTTTTGCCTGATGATTTCTACTTTTGACAACCATTTTAGATTTTTTAAAGTCATGCGAATTTCACAAACACTTGAAGAGTTAGTGCCCTTAGTTCAATTATCATTGCCGTAATTATTTTCAAAGTTCTGGTAAATTTATGATGAGTGGTAATCGAACAAATCTCAAGTTGTCTATCTGAAATGCATACATATCTCAAATTAGAATATCATCATATCATAACAACAAATCATTCACGTTCACGTTTTAAGAAACCACCATCTTTACTGTTATCATATATGGTGATCAGCCAATGCATTGTTGAATAATGTCTATTATTTGCATTCTTAGACTATATCCTAGAGTCATACAGTATCAGAAAATGAATATTATCTCTAACTGAAATTTCAAATATTAAAAGCCGTTACCTTTCGACCAAATTGTAACTGCTTTCTTCCTTTTAAATACAACATGTGATCAAAGTTCAAACCAACGACAAAATCTGACAACTGTGCAATGTGAACATGACTATCTCTGTGCGATATCGCTCACCACTCGCCACCACGTATTCTCTCAAATTGTACAGGTTTGCTTAAAAATGAAAAGTAAAGCTAGAAACTAATATATTCAAAACTATCAGCAGATGTTAAACGACCTTTCAAACCACTAACAAAGAATAATTGTCGCACCCATTCGCAAATGAATAAACGGGTCGGAAAATGTTTGGGTCTGTTAACAAATTTTGTAAGCTTGAATTTTCAATTTTATTCATATATTAAAATTGAGCAATGTTACTTCCATTGGCCAACACCTCATGCATCTTGGAATAAACATTACAATAAGCACAGTGGGAGAAATTAATATATGATAAAGTTTCTTAATGATGTGATTATATTAACCCCTTTGTACCTAAATTGTCTAAATGACCGTCAGCGAAAATTAAGATTGATTTTGCCATATTATCAAACCGTTTCACAGAATTGGAAAATGCAATCTTTTGAACTACCATTATACATTTCTGTATTAATCATTCAGAGTTTCTTTAAAATTTCTAATATGCCTTCTTTGAAGTTCGAATTGGAACAGCATAAGGAATTTATCAAGATATATCTCTAATAGTTTTATCAGTACATTACCAATCCCCAAAGCCGTGCAATTTGATTACAAAGAATCATATAAGACAAAACTTAAGCTGTACAATCCGACTTCAAAACTTTAAGCTCTACAATCCGACTTCTAGTGCTGCTGATGAGAAATAAATTTCCGAAATAGCCATACAGATCATTAAAATTATTGCAGTTTGAGATAAATATGTGTTATGGTCTCGTGTTCATTTACTCCATATCCTTTCGTAAAATATCTAATTTGCTTTTCACACATCATGATTGGCAACTACTTTTAATTTTTTAACTTGAAAACGTCTTTTTCTTGACTTTTTTCAAACCTGTTCAGTTATTGATAAAGATTTGAAAAGCTGAAATTCAATGTGTGTGAAACATTTATGATGCCAACGCTGGACTTCCAATGAATATGAACAGGCTTATGACCACGCAAACGCCATGAGTTACAGCGATAAAATAAACCTCTCAATCAACTCTAACTAACTTGTACATTAAAGAAACAAGAGAATAAAAGTTTATTGTCAGACTGGTGTAGAAACAAGAGAATAAAAGTTTATTGTTAGACTGGTGTAGAAACAAGAGAATAAAAGTTTATTG
>MJUU01019098.1:43836-58228 GCA_002080025.1 Modiolus philippinarum
AAACAAGAGAATAAAAGTTTATTGTTAGACTGGTGTAGAAACAAGAGAATAAAAGTTTATTGGTAGACTGGTGTAGAAACAAGGGAATAAAAGTTTATTGTTAGACTGGTGTAGAAACAAGAGAATAAAAGTTTATTGTTAGACTGGTGTAAAAACAAGAGAATAAAAGTTTATTGTTAGACTGGTGTAGAAACAAGAGAATAAAAGTTTATTGGTAGACTGGTGTAGAAACAAGAGAATAAAAGTTTATTGGTAGACTGTTGCAAGCCTTAATATTTTCATTTTATTTTATTTGATACATGACAAAAGGTGCAGGGTTTTCGCCTGATATGATCTCAAGCTTTTTCATTTCAAAGATATAATAAAAATAACAGCAAACAACAATAATTCAGTTTCTCCTTTGTCTCAGAAGGGGAACACGTTATGAACAATTAAGTACGAAATAACTTTGATTAGAGATATTTGCTAGTTATTCGTGATGTCAATTAGTCAAATGCACAACATATGTCGAACAAAAAATATCCTCATTAATTGCAGTTTATCTTTAGTTCAGCAGATCGCTTATATCTATTCATTCCAGATAAAAATCAATCTTTTGGATGACCATATATCAAAACATATGACAGAGCTTATTTTCTGAATTTTCATTCTATCGGTTTTTGTGCCAGGACAAACATTTTCACTAAAAAATCAATAATTTTGATTGGGGTTAATCCATCAAAGTTTAAAGAACAAAGACAGCACTTGTTGCTAGAGAGAATCTAATGTGCGTAAAATATGGGATGTCGCACAGTCATAACAACGGCAGTAGAATACCGAAGGTGGGAAATCCACAAAATTCGAAGTTCAAAGACATGGCCAAAACGAGAACACAGAAAACAATGGCGCCAGACATAAAGCAATGACGTTAGACAGACACAAAGCACAGAAATAGAAATCACAACTTTCAAAACAAAGGCACTCACAGTGTGAACTCCAGTGAAACTGAGAGTGACATCAGGTGCTCCGGAAGGGTAAGCATGTAATGCTCTGTTAACAGCACCCGTCACGCAGTAAGTGAGGAAAATATGAAAGATCTGTTAGGTAGCTGATCGGTTATTGTCATTTGCTAACCTTGAGACAAAACCAATTAAATATCATGGTGCGTGTTACTTCTCTAACCCTCAAACAGTACCAAGTTAAATTTTGAAAAGCTTTTGTAATAATCATTTATCAGTATTCAGACATGGACAAGGACAGATCGGTACCACAAACATAATTTACGAAGACAAAACTAAAATATTACAAGACAACACAAAAAAACTAAAGCACTCACAGCGTGAACTCCCATAAAAGCCGAGAGCGACATCAAGTGGTCTGGAAGGGTAAGCTTGTCCTGCTCTGTTAACAGCACCCGTCACACTGTGAGTGAGTCGATCCAGGAAAATGTCAAAGTCGGTAGTCAAATCCGGGAAGACGTGAATCTAGCTGAAAATGTCCACTTTCATTTGGGATACTGACACGTCATATCTTTCAATGATGTTATGGTGACGGCCATAGAATTTCTTGAGGGATGAAACTAACATAGGTTGAACAAATCCCTGACTAAGCAGCTTTTGGGACAGTGTTTTTGCTCTGCTAAAAAAATCACTGTACAAACTACACGCTCGACAGTAACGAATCAACTGTGAAATGTACACTCCATAGGCTGGAGAGGTAGGTATATTGCTGCTAAGAAAGGGAAAGTTCACTATTGGGAAATTAAAATCATCAGCTTGTCATATAGCTTAGATTTCAAACGTCCATCTTCGTCAATATACAATAAAAGATCTAGGCGCGAAGCTGAAGTAGGTGTTTCAGTTGTTTCTTTAATCTCAAGCTCATTTGAATAGATCTGATAAAAATACTCCTTAAATTTAGGATTATTAAGATAAAGTACATCGTCTATGTAGCGGAAGCTGAAATTAAAGGACTGGGCTAAATGTTTTTGTTTTCTTTGAATAAGCCCTTGTAAAAACTTGGCCTCGTACGAGTAAAGGAAAAGGTCAGCTAAAAGTGGCGCACAGTTGGTTCTCATAGGAATCCCTATTGTCTGTTGGAAAATACGACCTCCGAATTCGACAAAAATATTGTCGATCAAAAATTCTAACATTTTGATTACGTCCTGTTCAGTGTACTTCTTGTTTGAATCAGTGTGGTTTTTAACAAAATATGTCTGGTCTTTCCCTATAACTGCGTTCTCCATTTTTAGTGCAGAAATATTGATGTATTAAATCTGCAATTACTGTTTTCAGTTTATTGTGTGGAAGGGTTGTATAAAGAGTAGAAAAGTCAAAAGTTTGAATGCTATGGCAATGGGTAAGACTGGTTTAGGAAAGCTGTTCAAGGAGATCGTTGGAATTTTTAAGAATCCACATTTGATTCACACCGCTTGTGGAGTAAGCTATGGGTCTTAAAAGTTCACTCACTACTTTGACAAGTGTTTAAATTTTGTTCCAAAGTAAGCATGGCACTTTTGCTCCCAAATAACCTTTCATCCTTTGATTAAGCCTATTTATTTTTCCTGGATTGAGAAATATGTAATTGCAACTCATATCATTCCCTCTCCGGCTTGAGGATGCGAGATAAGCATCCCCAAGGACAAGCTAGGCCTATTCTTATTGAACTCTATGAATTTAACTTAAACGTGCTTAAGGCTCTCCTCTTAACACTATCCAAGTTGTTTACATCTTTTAATTGTCTTCTATGAGTATTTTGTTACGACAGATGATAGCGGTTAAAAGAACGCTTTGCTAATTAAGTCTCCCAAACGAAGTTTGTGGAGACTTATTGTTTTTGCTGTGTTTCTTATTTTTATTTTTCTTCTTCTGATTCCCGCCTCACTTTTGTCCCAACCAGATCTCGGAGACCATTAGATCTAGGACTTTCAAACATTGTAGGATAATGGCCCGATATAACTAGTTGTGCAATAAACAAACATTGTTCCAAAAGAGGTTCATTAAGGGTACATTTTGAGGCTCAAAAAGGGGTGGCGTCTTTCACGACTTTGTCCACCCAACTAGTGATCCAATCTTCACAGGATGATGGAGCCTAATCCCAAGATAAGCTTTCAAGCCTTGGAATTTTCAAAATGGCCACCGTCCTCATGAAAGTAACCAAAAAGGGCGGGAAAATTAAAGTTCTCACAATTGGATGATATTTTATAGGAAGGTTGTCTAACATGAGTAAAATAGGTTATTGGTCTTCAAGAATTCAAATTGGCGACCGTTGCCATGGAAACGGACAAAAAGACGGGAAAATCAAAGTGGCAAGAATTGGATAAAACTTTACAGGTAATTTGTCCAACATGTCTAGAATTGGTCTCTGGTCTGCACGAGTTCAAAATGAAAATCATTGCCATGGAAACGGACAAAAAAGCGGGAAAATCAAAGTGCTAAGGATTACATGAAATTTTATTGAAAGGTTGTCCAATGTGTAGAATGGTCTCTGGTCTCCAAGACTTCAAAATAGCGACCGTTGCCATGGCATCAGACAAAACGGTGGGAAAATGAAAGTGCTCAGAATTCAATGAAAGTTTGAAGATAGTCTATATAGAATGTGCCGATTCCATCTGAAGCATTTGATTTCTGAAAGGGGAGTTCGTTTGGGAGACTTCTTGTGTTTGCATCCAAACACAATTAATACTAGTTAATTTCATGTTTAATTTCTAATGATCTCGTATCCACTTTTTCATACGAGATGTAACGTTGTTTGACATTAAGCGATAAATTCAGTCAAACCGTCTTGTAAATACTATCTGGTATGAGCAAAGTACATTGTTGAAGGCCTACTTAGGTTTCAGTAAATTCATATTTTGACAGGAAAGTAATATTGTTAATAACAGAATTCAAATTTCAATTTGAAAATTGATTTCAAATTACTAGTTGTTCCTGTCTGCGTGTTGTGCATTATAAACAATTGTTTGGGAGCATTTGAACATTCCTTGTGCATTCTAAAACTAATCTTATTAACTATAGGTCATTCCCACTACATTAGGTAAGACATTATTGCATTTCGTTTTATTATTAAGGTTATTCCCACTACAGCGGAAAGACCTTATTGTGTTTTCTTTGATTCTTCTGCCCTCAATGTTGTCAAAGTACTTTGACCAATCATAACCAAACTTGGTACACTTAACGAGCACTGACCTAGCTCGACTCAGGTCACCCTGTGAACCGATTCTACTTCTAACAACAGAGTTATCTCCCCGGGTAAGGGTTATCTTATTAGCAGGTAGTCTCATAAACCGTAACCGATATCAAAACCCTGAGGTGAGGAAAATGTTGTATTTATCCTCAGGATGATTTGCCATGCATAGATTATTTTGATTCCCGACCCAGGTTTCGCGTTTTTGACCCCGAAATATGTTGATTTCTTAAAATTGTCGGATTTCGATGAAATTTGGTTTCCATGTAGCTTTCATGGTCCTTGTTACAAAAAGGTGGCAAAAAAAATTTTCGCCATTTTTAAAATGGAAATTGAAATTTTGTTTTCGCGATATCCCTGAAACGATAAAAAAAATTATGATAACATTATCTTGCAAAAATATTCCTCTCATTTTTTGAGTTATGGCCCTTGATGCGTTTCGGTAAATCTTTTTTTTTCTTTTTTTTTTGCGAATAACTTTTTAAAGTTTACAGATAATATAGTAAACATATATGTTTAAAGTGATCAGTTTGAAAAACCTTCAATTTTAGTACCAAGTTGAAAGTATTCTATGACATTTTACCTTGACCTTTGACCTTTATATCAATTAAAATCGAACACCTTAAGAGATGGTTGAAAAAGAATATCAGCAAAAATGTTCAACATGCAAAGGGCTACATTTGTCTCATTGGACTCAAGTTCGCCGTCACTCCCCGACAGATAATTGCCCTTGACGTGTTACGGAAAGGGTTTAAGCTGTAATTCTTGATGTGTTACGGATACTATGGTCAGGTAACATATCAAATGAATCAATAAGGAGAGAACTTCAATTTGAGCCAAGGTCAAAGGTTATAAAGGTGGCTGGTCAAGGTCATTAAAAATGGTTTGAAATCGAAAATCAAATATATTGGAGACAATGTGCGTCTCATAAAGATGATTTTAAGCATAGGACGTATCAATGGAAACATTGACTAGGAAATACCTTGCAATTGTTCTCTGAACAATAGTCATTTTAATTAATTCAATAATGCTGGTTCCAGTTTTTGAGGAACATTCTCAATAAAGGTAATTAATTTTACACATGAAAAATTATGTTCGAGTTCTATTTCACTTCTTTCAAGTAAAACGATCCCTATCACCTGACTGGAACTTATAGGAAGTGAAATAGAACTCAAATATGAATTTAACTTCTTTCAAGTTCCAAGTAGACGATAGGGATCGTTATACTTCAATACAGTCATGCATCTCACATCTTCGTAATTTAGGCAACTTAGAAAGAGAGGAAAGGAATAAAATTTTCCAAAATACTACACATTTAGGCGAAACTGACGAGAATTGTACAAGATGTTGATTTGAAAGTTATAATTATAGCAAAAAATTAAAGGATGAATTAATAGAATTTAATGTAGTACACCGTCTGAGTTAGTTTACAGACAATAGTTCTTAACTCATTTCCTGCGAATCATCATTTGAGTGCTTTTTAATGAATACGAGAAACCTCGGAATCCTTCCCAGTGAATACCTCGTCCTGCTGACAAACCATGCCCAGTCCCCTTGTTTACATATTCACCATTTAAATTGGAATATCCACATGATGACGGATACCACCACGCTCCTCTATAGTAACCAACTTTTGAACAGCTGCTCGATGCTCCACGTCCATCATTGTTTTTGTCAATTGTTGTAAATCGCATTTTGTTGTTATGACTCATGCTGTTGCCTGAAAGAATAAGGAAAATATTTTATGAACATTTTTTCTAAAATTGGAACGAATCCGATACAAGTTGTATGACGCGAATTTGAATACCATCTTCAATCAATACATCGACAAACGAATAACGAAGCAAGAATTAGGAAAGGGGGAATTCTAAAATCATGAAATTAATCCAAAAGCATGGCAATACATGTCCAACACGAATCAATTGACTTTTTCGGTAATTAGTAAGGTGATATATTACAGTATTTATAGCAATATAATTTCTTTGTGAACTATTGACATAGTAAAGGATAATTTACACGCCCGATTACAGTATTTATAGGAATATAATTTTTTTGTGAACTATTGACATAGTAAAAGGTAATTTACACGCCCAAAACAATCTAATTTTTAGACAGAAAACATTTATTTATATTCTTAGCAAACAGAATTTTGAGTATTGATGATTGAAGTCTAAAACTTATAGCAAACGTAATGATTTTAACTTTCCTATCATAATTTCCCATTCTCTTCTGTCCCTGCATAAGAAATGTATGTGTCTCTGGTGCTTCAAAGTGCTAGAGAATCCTCCAAATACGAGGACAAACAGACGTTTATTACAAGTAAATTTAAGTAAATTACTTTATGAAGGATATAAGAAGGAACGCTTTAAATTAACGCTCCAGCAAGAGTTGGCTGGCCTATACAATATAACAATGTAGCAACTTGTGACTGATCTGACGTTTTATATTTAATTAGATTACGCATTAAGTCGTTTCGTCTAATCTATCGGACCTGGCTAATATTTATCTTTGGACACATCATTTTTAACGTAACAGTGATACAGACATAAAAACAGGAAACATTTACACTGTCGGACTTGACTTGTTTGTGGCTACAATTTAATTTGGACATATTATTTCTCACGTGACGGTGACACATACATAGCAGGAAACGTTTACACTGCTGGACTTGTTCGTGGGTACAACTTAATTTGGACACATCATTTCCCACGTTATGGTGATACATACATAGCAGGAAACGCTTGCACTGTCGGACTTGACTTGTTATTGGCTAGAATTTAACTCTGGACACATCATTTCCCCTCTGATGGTGATACATAGCAGGAAACGCTTACGCCGTCGACGCACCTGGTCATTCTCTTAAAGGAGTTCATGCGTGCATGCCCATTTCGTGTCCCCTGACTGTATTTGTTGACTGGATTTCGGGACTCAATTTTGGTAGATTAAGTCTCCTCATTCTTTATATAAAACATTGCATCTATTGCAAACTTGAGTCCGATAACTATATAATACATGAAAATACCGTAATTTGATATACAAACTTCTACACAAATGTACAATTATACTTTACAAATAAAACTATACAAACATCTCTGAAAAACGATAGATACGGAATAATTATACTCAATGGGAGCACTATTTTAATTTCTGAAATCAAAAATGTAAGAAGTATACAAATTACAATGCAGAATATAGTTATGCATTTATCACATTTTTTTAAACACCTTTTTACAATGAGTTGAATGACAAAAAGTGAAACATTGTTTATCAATCCCTGTAACTTGTTTATTTTTGTAATGCCTAATGCATTAGAGAAATTGTACTCTGATAAAATCAAAGGTAATCAAGTTCGTTCTAGAGTAAAATGGATTGAGGAAGGCGAAAAAAATACAGCCTATTTCCTTGGGTTGGAAAAATCTAGGCAATCAAAGAAAACAATAACAGAACTTTATGATGAAAATGGAAATGTAACTGACAATCAGGATAAAATATTAGAATTAGAGGTTGATTATTATAAAAAGTTATACGCATCTACATATCCGAACTTAGAAGAAGTTCAACATTATATATATGACTGTAAAGAGAATATTGCGCTTAAAGAAAAAGAAAGTAATTTATGTGAAGGTCTTCTCACAGTAGAAGAATGCACAGATGCAATATTCAAAATGAAGTTAATCGGTCACCAGGGAAGGACGGGTTAACTGTAGAATTTTATAGGGCTTTTTGGCATAAAATGAAAAAATTTATTGTTTCAGTATTCAATTTTAGTTACAAAAAAGAGGAATTAACCAATACACAAAAAATTGGCGCAATTTCACTCATCTATAAAAAAAAATGATCCATTATCATTAGACAATTATCGTCCAATCACTCTTTTGAATTGTGATGCAAAAATAATTGCTTATGCCTTAGCACAAAGACTGAAAAAAGTTTTACCAACAATTATCAATTCTGACCAAGCAGGATATGTCCGAAATCGATACATAGGATTTAATGAGAGACAAATACAAGACGTCATAGACTATTCAGAAAAATTTAAAATTGATGGCGCTATTTTGTTTTTAGATTTTACAAAAGCTTTCGATTCATTGGAACGAAATTTTATGATATTAACTTTGAAAAAATTTGGCTTTAAAGAATCATTTATAAATTTGGTTCAAACTCTGTACAAGGATACAAAAAGCTGCATACTGAATAATGGTTGGGTATCTGCACCCTTCCACCAGCTAAGAGGGATAAAACAAGGCTGTCCCTGCTCCGCGTTATTGTTCGTGTTGGCTGTTGAGATATTAGCCACCAAATTAAGAGAAAATAATGAGTTAAAAGGAATCCAAATAAAATTAGATAGTAAAACCTGTAGTTTAAAAATATGTCAGTTAGCAGATGATACCACACTTTTCCTAATATCCAAAAAAGACATCACCCTAGCTTTAAACATAATTGAAACTTTTGGTAATTTGTCTGGCTTAAAATTGAATAGAAACAAAACAGAAGGAATTTGGCTTGGTAGGTTAAAACTATGAAAACATTAACTGGACGAGTAAACCAGTTAAAAGTTTAGGATTCTATTTTGGATATAATCATAATGAATGTCAAAAACTCAATATTGAAAAGGCAATTACTAAAATTGATAAATTAATAGCAGATTGGAGTAAAAGAAATTTAACTTTAATTGGTAGAATATCAATTATAAAAGCATTGGCCATTCCAAATATTACATATATTGCTTCTAATTCTATTATTGACAAAAAAGATCTACAACATATTAAAACTTCCATGTATTAGTTTATATGGAAGAGTAAAAGAGACAAAATTCAACGTACTATACTAACGAAAAACTATGAAAACGGGGGGCTTAAAATGATAGATATCGATGCATATATCAAATCTCTTCATATTAAATGGATAATTAAATTTATTCGCGAAAAAGAAGCAAAGTGGACTTTCATCCCACATTCATATTTTGAGAATTTTGGGAAAAATTTGTTACTCTTCAGAGTAAAATCAAATAATCTATTAAAAGTGCATTAAAATAAACTTAGTTCTTTACCAGTCTTTTATCAAGAATTAATAAAATTCTGGTTCAATGTTGTAGACAAAACAGACAGTGAACCAAATAATTTTAAAGATATAAGGAAACAAATAATTTGGGGTAATTAATATATCACTATTAAAGGTAAAAGTCTTTTTCTAGAAAATTGGATTGACAGTAATATAATTTACATAAACGATATATTAGATGAATATGGAAATATCTCTGAAAATGTGATTTTAACAAAACTATTGAGTAAAAGAAATTGGATAGCAGAAGTAAAACAAGTAAAAACCGCAATTCCAGCACTTTGGAAAAATGAATTTAATAAAGAAACTTCATATAGAACCAAGGTTAACATAGACTCGAGTATTATCAATTATATAAAGGGAAATGAAATTCATGAAAATATGAATGTCAAATATATCTATAAAATTATCACGTCAAACCAAAGTAGTACACCAACAGGTTTTTTAAAATGGAAACGTATTTTTAACGAAAATGAATACACAATTAGAACTGTCACTGATAATACGTTGGTATTTATATTTAAATTTTTGATTGATAACAAATTGAAAATGTTTAAATGGAAATTACTCCATTTTATATTACCATGTAAGGATATTTAAGCTACATGGAAAATTACTAAGGATAATAAGTGTAATTTTTGTGGTAAAAAGGAAGATTATGAGCACTTTTATTTTGATTGTCATTATAATCACCTGTATTGGAATGAAATTGGTAAATTGTTTAATTATCTAAAAATAACCAACAACATTTTTAACTTGAAAACTTTAGCATTTGGATACAAAATTGACGACAAGGATTACTTTCAAATAAATTACTTGCTTACTCTTATCTATTTTATTTTGTATCCAATAAAAAGGAAAATATGGTCAATATATTTCAAATATTTAGAAAAGAAATTGAAGACATTGTACTTACAAATGTATACCTTAATAGGGAAACATGTTATCTAATTAGATACGTATCGAATTACTTCAAAGAGATTGAAAGTTATTTATAGAACCGTGTATTATCAACACGAAGCATTATTATATCTATAAATAAACCAAAAAATTACTTACCTTTTCGATAGTTATATCTTTGGTATAATAATCCAAAAGTTTCAAATTCACAGAAGCTATAATCCTAAAAACTATTATTGTCTTAAACAATACACAATTCATTCCAATACACAGATACACAAATTTTATATTTCGCTCATGTCAATTGAAAAACAAATACGGAAAAACTATGTTAAAAACTTGTATATAACTAACACTTAGAAATTTAGTTGCAGTATATGTCTCCCTGGCATATATTGTATTAATTAACAGGGATGCCTGTTAGAGCACTGGACTATCAGGTAAATTGTTAACAGTGATATTTGTGCAATAAATAATATTATCGTTTAAAAAAAAAGTAATGCCTAATGCTGCATTGTTTACATTAAAGCTGTATCCAAATTAATGTTAAAATTTTATGTAAAAAAAAAACAGTTTAATCTGACACAAAAGTAATCAAGACAACAGAAGGATACAATTATTCTTTTCAACATAATTTATTGTTGTATTTTTATTTCTGCGTTAGGTAACTGTCTGACGCCGTTGTTTCCTTTGTTTTCGTTGGCCATTTTTGGACTTCGATTTATATAACTAACAATCCTTTGTTCCTTCAGTATTATGGCGTCGTTTGTTTTTTTTTTATAATTTAACAACAACAGTTTCTCTATTTAGTTTTAAAATAACACGATACCTGCGTTTCCGCTATATTTTCCTATATGGAGCTTGTATCCAGCATCACCACTGTCAACTTCGATGCTGTCATATACAGCATATTTAGATGCGTTGTCCCAATCCATAATATTGATTCGAAGTTCATGCGTCCCTTTTGATGTCAACTGATGAAGTTTTTCATTGCCTGTAATTAATTCAGAAACCAATATCTTTACAACATNAATCAAACAAAAGACAAAAGTGAACAGTACACAAATAATACAGTTAATATTTCAGCCCCTATCCGGGCCTTTTTCAAAACACAATAAAAATAAAAAATAAAATAAAACAAAAACTATGTACAAAAAAGTCTAACCAAAACAATAACAGCTACATTGTAGACGCTGGTTATCACAAATGTAATACGAGATGAATGCCCGGAGGGAGATGAAGAAAAAACTTTTGTCAGTTACTGTATATCTAAAAGTATTTAACAAAATCAATAATTGAAGACATTGTAGTGAATCCGGAAGAAATAATATCTTCAATTGAAAAATGTGTTATTTTTCAATTTTAACACAAATTTCCTGCTGCTTTTAGAATTTTAATCATCTCAAAATTCAGGTTTTAATATTCAAACTGGATTTAATTTTTTGAATCCAGAACCGCTCTTTTGTTTGTCGCTTTGATTAGACTTTTTTGTACATAGTTTTTGTTTTATTTTATTTTTTATTTTTATTGTGTTTTGAAAAAGGCCCGGATAGGGGATGAAATATTAACTGTATTATTTGTGTACTGTTCACTTTCGTCTTTTGTTTGATTATATTCTTCTAACAAAGTGTGTATCCTGTCGGATCCAGTACGTCGGGAATTTTGGTGTTGTTGCTTTGTTTATAGATGTTTATATATATATATATACCGAAGTTACTGTAAGTTAAGTTTATACATATGGTCATTTCGACAACTTGTGTCTCCTCAGTGCAGATAAAATCTAAACATTTGGAAGACCATAAAAGGAAGAAATTTTATAAAACAGACGAGAAGGTGTAAAAATCAAATTATACATTTAAGTGATTTTGTTTTGTATCGTTCTTGTTCATTTTTGTTTATTTGTTTTGTCTTTGTCATACTGTCTGAATTGCCGTCATTTTGGATTTATGATATTAGAATTTCCCCTTTCCTCGTTCTTACTTCGGTATTCGTTTGCCGATGTATTTAATAGTAACATAAGTATTCTTGATGAAAGTGTCAGATACATACGGAAATTCATATATGATCTATCAAAAAATCGAATTTGTAATAATCAATTTAAAATTGTTCTAATGAATCTATTTCGTTATTACAAATTGCTTAATTTGTTATGACAGATTTTTGCATTTATTATAACGAATATGATTCGGTTTAAAAAAAAATCTGATATTCGTTTTAATAATTTGAAGAGTTTTGCTCTGTGCCTATACAGATCTAACAAGGTGAAGTTCGTGAGATGATAAGATCAAATTTTACGCAGTTAATCTTAATCTAATATTATTCTCAATTATCAATTATTAATTTGTAATTATTTTTAGCCTAAAAATGTTACCTTTGAAAGCAATGTCATTAAGTTACTTCTGTTTATTTCTTTAATAGTTTAAAAGTTTTTTTTTTTTTTTTTTTTTTTTTTTTTTTTGGGGGGTGGAGGTCTTGTTCTTTGAATATTTTTTTCATTATTATAACCATAATCTACGCCAAATGGACCTCGTTCGTCTGAGGAGAACGTAGGAAATTTCCGATAGTTTTTAAGACCTAGGCTATAGACTGTCGAAAAATGTACAAGTATCTTTGCATCCAGATTTGCACTGGGAAGATTTCCAATAAGCAACTTCATAAAAAACAAGTCTCTATTATATGAAGATCGTCATTCTGTAGAATCAAGATACACCAGCAGTAATAAAAACGTTAGTCTCTCTCTAAAAATGTTCATGAAAATTATATTTTTCTAGATATTACTCTATTTAATTGACCTGACTAGTCACAGGTCAAATATATCCGGATAATTTGTGTTAAAATTACCTACAAGACAGAGAAAATTAAGCTACGCCATACCTTTTCAATAAATTTGAGTAATACTCATATGTAAATCACGTGAGAACTGAAAGTAAATTATTCTTAGCATATTTAACGTACGAACAAATTTAATAAAATTGAACTAGAAAAAAAACCTACCTTCATTACTAACATAAAATATTAAAATATACTGAAAATATAATAAACTATTCTTATCTAGAATATTAAAGCTCCACTATTAATTGAATTTTATCTACAATACCGCATTCACGAAGTTAGTAAACATGTTTGTAAATTAAGAGTAAGTGATAGAAACTTGTCGCTATACAAAAATACCAACCATTTAAGAATATATAATAAATATGAAATTTTGAAAGATTAAACCTATTTCTTTTTATATTTCAAAATTATTGATAATTGAAGAAAATCATTTTACAATTTCAAATTCATGATTAAAAGATATGATCTATAATTGGTACCATCCTAAATCAAACAAATTTTGACGAATCTTTAGGCTCCTTTATTCAACAGTCTATAAAACACTGGATTACTTGCCTGGTTACATTACTAGTATATTGTCAATTATTGTTTTTTTGTTCCATACTGTATTATTTATTAAGTAGATTTGTTTAGATGTTGCCATTCACCATATTTAATATGCGGATGTAAACTTTGCTATAAATAAAGATAATTATTTACGTTACAAATGTGCCAAACGAGAGTCATCTTGTAAAAATAATAGCCGCAATCAGTATTTCAGAAATAGCTGTCTAGTATTTTATCTTATATTGTTGTGGAAGTTCACTGTGACTGAATGTGGACAAGTAACACTGTATGTTTTATATAAAGCTGTAAACTCGTTCACAGTAGAATAGAAACAATTGACGCGGTGATTTCATAAATAAAAGTCCAGAGACGTTGCAAAGAGGAGAAATGGCAAAAAAGAAATCAGACATATTAAAAAATACAGAAATAAAATAACAAGTTTAAAACGAAAGCAATAACAGCGTTAACTCTATAAAACGGGACTGACACAAGGTGAGCATGTTTTGATCCGTATACGGTACCCGTCACACTGTCGATAGGTCAATCAACGGTAAAGTCAAATGGGTAACGTCAAATCCGTGGAGCCGTGAAATCTAAGTGAAAATGTCTGGAACCGTGAAATCTAAGTGAAAATGTCTATTTCCCTTTGGGCACCGACTCATATTTTTCAATGATTAAATAAAATCAGTGCATAAATCAAATTAAACCAACCAAGCCAATATTCCTGATCCACCTGACCGAAGCCATTTGCGTAGTCCGCCCATAGTTTGTCATAGAACCTTAATTTTCCATTAAAACGTCGCTGAAAAACCTGAAAAATTAAATACGTTCCATTGTAATATAATTGATTGATTAGTTAGAGTTTAACGTCCAATGAGCAATATTT